>UNPT01000045.1:0-198803 GCA_900536445.1 Hymenoscyphus occultus
CTAAGGGGGGTGGGAGAAGGAGGGGCGCCACGGGAGTACATGCCCTCGAAAGGAAATACAAGTTTTAGTCAATGAAAGAGGTAATCAGATCGTTTAGAACAAAAAATCTAATTCGAGAAAAAAGGTGATGCTCGAATTTCAGGATAATGTTAGCTCCCAAAAGAATGTCGTATAATACCATATACAGAGTAGATACATCCCTTCGACGGAGGATTCTAAGTTTACGATTGCCTATTTAAGCGGCCGGACCGGTCGGAATAACGCAGGGGCGGACTACGGGGCTTGGCCCGACTTGCTCCGTACTAATTCATTAGTAGTATTGTTAAGGACCGAGACATAAAGTGAGTATCGCAAACTTAAAAAATCCTAGACGTATATACACACCGTTGAAGGGATGTATTATTTCGCTTCATTATCCACGAATTCCTCCCACAGAAGCCGAGTTTTCTCTGGCATTCTCTTCTAGCTAGAGTACTAGTCATTATTGAAAACCTAATCCAGGCACCTGTGGAAGACTTCTCGTCGAGCATGGAGAAAAATCCGGCTCTCAAGGATATATGCGCGAAACCGCAATAATAGATAGGTATTCAAGCCCCATGTTTTGAAAGAAGCCAGCCGGAGAGGCTCGCAGAAGGAATGATGACCAGAGCGAATACTGTCAGTCAAGCACCTGTTTTGATTCTTTTCTTCATACAGGGCTTGTTGGGTCGTTGCCAAAACAAAATTGGACCCCTATGATAGAGTTGTCTTTCTGCTAAGGGAATCGAAAATCTACATCAATCCATATCTCAAGTTATTCTAAAGGCACGATAGATTTTTAGACATGTGCGTTTTTAAGAGACTAGAGAAGAGGGTTTAGATGTATTCTCTTTAGAGGTTATAGCCATCGTAAGATATATGAGTTTCTAGAAGAGAAGGGTATATCGATATCAAGTAGAAGTTAGCTTATTTGTGAGTTGGTCACGATAGGGAGCAGGCATCTTAGCGAGGTCGGTCATGCAGGTCGAGAAAGAATGGCCTCTTTTGGATTAGCCAGTTGGCTTATGAGTTGGAACATTTCCCAGGCATACCAATGATATAAAACCGGCATCGTCCTACTAACCAGCCCCGATATCCAAATATACCTACCTACCTACCATTGAATCCAGCATCCCTCAATTCTCCAAAAAAAGAAAAGAAAGAATAAAAAGCCACCATCCCAACCCCCACCCCCAACAGCAAAAACATGTTCGAAGCCTTCGTCCCCCGTCACATCCCCATCCTCCTCCTCTCCACAATCATCATCTTCGGCGGCACCCTCCCCCTCTTCAACCCCTCAAAAGCCTGCCGAACCTTCGGCTTCCCCCCGCGCATCGCGGTCTCGAAGGCGGCCTGGCCCCCCATGATCGTTGGGTCGGCGCGGACTTCCGCCATGGGCTTGGCGCTCTGGGGGATGTATCTAGGGAACCATTTTGCGGCCATGGACATTTTGTGTCTTTCGATGGGGTGGCTGGCGGTGGTTGATGGGTATGTTTGTTGGAAGGAGGCGGGGGTGAAGACGGGGGTGTTGCGTGTGGGGAGTACGGGGATGGTTGCGTTGTGGGGTTTGTTGGGGATGACTGCTGGGAGGTAGGATGATGGAAGTACTGTAGGGCTGGTATTATTGATGGGGATTTGGGGTTAGAGCTACATATTTGGGGGATTAGGGAGGGTTGAATTGTTGGACGGGAATAATAACTATATCGTATCATGTGTGTATATACAGTCCCTTGACTTAATTATAGGTACAGAAACGAGGGTTTTATATAAATAATAGTAGTTTATAGTACTTTTTAATTAGTATATATTCCTATGTAAGTAGGCACCTATCTATCCCCAAAACCATCGCTTAATCCCATTATCCTAGTCTTCAAAATTCAAATCATATTATTCCTACCTATCCCCATCCCCCTCCATATCTCTATCTCAATCCCTATCCTCATCCCTCCCTTTGTCGTTCGTGTTACTATACCGTCCAGTACTTTACAGTAAAGTGAAGTGTAGTATAGTATCTTATCTTATAAACTTCACGAGGGGGGCTAGGGAGGGTAAGATGTTGGAGACTAAGGAGGGGAGAAAGATGATTGGGAGGGATGGGATATGTGTTAGAGATTGAGAATTTGAGAATTTGAGAAGTTGGGGGTGTAGGGAAGGGGAGAGAGGGGAAGAAAGAGGGGATTGGGAGGGGTGTGTATTAGAGATTGAGAATTGAAATTTTGGGGGTGTGGGGTGCGGTGGTATAAGAAAAAGGGAGAGGGGAGAAAGGAGGGGAATATGTAGTTTTGAGGAAGTGTGGGGTTGGTACTATAGTTAGTTGGTAGATATATAGAAAGTATATATGTACATACACATACGGCGACAAGTTACCAAAACAAACCCATCAAAAACCCCCATCCACCCCCAAATCCAACGAATTACACTCATCCCCCCTCTCCCTCTCCCTCCCCATAAAAACCTCAATAACCCCTCCCCCGATCCACCAAATTAACCAACTCCCTCCCCTCCTCAATCCTACTTAGATTAACATCCAAAATCCCAAAGGCCCTCTCAAAATACGCACTACCCACCCCACTAACATGCGGACTAACAACCACATTCTCCATCCCCCACAACTCACTATCCTCCGGCAAAGGTTCCGGCTCCGTAACATCCAACGCCGCACCCCTCAACTTCCCCTCCTTCAACGCGGTGATCAAATCATCTTGGTTTACAATCGCTCCGCGCGCGATATTGATGATGAATGCCTTTCTCTTAGCGAGGATGGCGAATTCGGCCGCGGAGAGGAAGTGGTGTGTCTGAGGGGTCAAGGGCACGGCGATGAGCAGGATGTCGAGGGATTGTGAGAGGAAGGTGTGGAGGGAGGCGGTTGAGAGGCCGGAGTACCATTCTGAGGGGAGAGTGCCTTCGTCGTCGCCTGTGCCGGGGACGGTGTAGCCGGTGTGTTTTTTGCTGGAGGGCGTGGGACGGGGGTGTGCTGTGTAGGCGAGGATGTCCATTCCTAGGGCTTGGGAGATGCGTGCGGCTGGTGTTTGTTAGTTTCTGTAGAGTAGGTATTCATATCCATATCTATATCCTCCCTTCTCAACCACATCACCACATCACCTCTCACACCAACCCCCCATTCCACTCTCCTCCTCCCCTCCACTCCCCCCCCAAAAAACCCCAAAAAACAAACCCTCCAAAAAATAATAAAAAACAAACAAACCTTGCCTCCCAATAGCCCCATACCCCAAAATCCCAATCCTCTGCTTCACCCCATCCCGAATCTCACCCAGTTCCGCCGCGCGACCCCATTCATGCTTCCTCTGCCATTCCAGGAGCAGTTTCTGCTTGTGGGAGGCGGAGAGGATTTGGAGGGTCACCCATTCGGCGATTTGGGGGGCGTGGACTCCGGAGGAGTTGGTGAAGGGGATGGTTGTTTGTTTCCACTTTTTGTCTTTTGTTAGTTTTTGAAATGGTTGTGTGAGGGGGTGAGGGAGGGGAAGGGGGGTATGAAGAAGAGAATTGATAATATATAGGTAGCTAAGAAAACTTACAATGGGCGTCTCATAAAGCTGATTAATCCCCGCACTAAAGATATGAACATATTTCAACTTCTTCGCCGCCGCAGGATCCGGTAAATGTCGAAGAGTAACCAAGATTGTTACATCTCTGATCAAATCTACAACATAATTAGCCATTACACTCTCACATCCTTATACTCCCATCTCCCACTCCCTATACCCCTCATCATATCCCTCATATCAAAACCCTCCTCCTCAACCCAATAATCTTATACCCGAATAAATAAAGAAGAAGAAGAAGACTAACCATCAGGAACCCCCCCCTCCCCTCCATCAACCACCGGCTGGAACTCATACCGGATCTCCACCTGTGGATGCTTTCTCTTCACCTCATCGAGGACATCCTGTTGAGCTGGCCAGGGGAGGAGACAGAGGATTATCTCTTTAGAAGGGGGTTTGTCACCGCCGCCCATTTTTACCTAGAATTTTGAGTTTGTCTGACTTTGAGGTTGATGATAGATGGTATGGAGGTTGAGAGTGGAGATATGGGGGTTGAGAATGATGTTGGGTTTAGGTTTAGATTTATAGGGGGGTTTACAAGGGTATTTGTAGGGGGTTTATATGGGGATATATTTGGGGATTGTTGGTAATCAAATGGGGAGGAGGAGATGGTGATTGGGTATACGACGTTGAGAGGAGCTTCGTCAGAGCACGCATGAATGGCGATGTTGCGGGGGTGAGCATAGCACGCTAAGATAGATACAGTGTTCTTATCGCCGTCATATCGTCACAGCGAAACTTTCTATTGCCCCTCCATGGAAGCAATCTCAAGACGTATCTAAGTGAAAACCACAATGAAGAATGGAAAAAAATGTTGGTTGATCAAGAATCTTTATTAGTCTTGTGATTTTACTGTATTGAGTGATCTGGAGTTAGATTTCCTCCCAGCAGCACATGAATATGCAAAAATCTCTCCCGCATAAGTTTATCATGCACCTCCCTGCTTGCGCGCAAACTCATCGTGTGCATCTATGTCCGTAGCCTCCCATGGGTAGCAAATCCAAACATCCTCCACGGTTCGCGCGGCGCAGTATCGATTCTCGTTCAACATATCTTGGGGCAAGTGACCTTTCTTCTCCTTGTTCTTGTTCTGCAAGCAAGAATTGTTAGTACATAGATCGTGAGGTGGTGATAGAATGAGGGATCCATACATGCAAAACAAATATCGAAAACTCCGTCTTCGCACCCTCGTACCCCAACTTCTTTCGTGCAGCTTCAACATCCTTCTCCAACTCCTTAACAGCATATTCAAGTGTCGTACGTGTATCATCAACCTCATCAACAATCAAAATCTTCTTGCCCACCAGATTCTCCATCTGCCATTCAGAAAATCAGCATATACCATGTAATCCCCCATGTAACACCTCTCATTGTGAGAACATACCTCTCCCAAACTCGTCAAATCCAACCATTGCGTCCTCGTAACCTTCGTACCAGGAACCTCCACCTCACCCGGAGTATTCGAACCACTCGGGTGTTTCGAGGGCAGCTGTTCGTAGAGCGAGAGACCGATCGCCTGGATGGGGATATTCGGGGAACCAGGCTGCTTCAAGAACGAGCGCAGAATGCGGGCCGGGACGTAGCCTCCTCCGCCGATGGCGATGATCAATTCGGGTTGGAAGTCGGAGAGGATTCTAGGCGCGGATTCCTGGCAGAGCTTGTGGACCTATACATTTTACTGGTAAGCAATTTCTGCCGTGGTTTTGAGGTCGTGGGTGCGGTTGCGGTTGGTGGTGGTGGTTCAAGGCTGCGCGAATTGAACGGTACTGTCTGTGTTGCGCTGCCTCGGTGGAGGGGAGGGGAGTGCGGGGTGCGATGAGAGACATACCTGGTTATAGGTGACATACTCCTTGACGACCATCTTGACCACTGCGTTCCTCCGTACTGCGCAAAAGCAAATAATAAGAATGAAAATCTGATCTTGAACGCCCCCCAAAATTCTCTGCTCGCGAGAAATACAAGACCAAGGTTGGGCAGTAATAGTCTCCAAGCAAACCGAAAGGCGGAACTGGAGGCGGAAAAAAATCAGTATGGCTGGGCTGGGGCTGGCGGCTTGGGAGACGGACCCAAATTGAGAAGGAGGGCGGCTCTCGCCTATTCTGTCTGTTCCACGGCAAATTCGGTGCTAATGCTCGTCAAATCTTTGATAGCGCCAATCGATGGGTGAATGTTTGCGACGGTCCCTGGCCCAGCCCGGCGGGAGAGATCGCGGCGAGCTTTGTGTGAGTCTATCATCTACCCCCGTGCCCCCACTTTCTTGGGAACCGTGTGTGGGATTCTCAGCCTTGTGTGTTGTGTAATGAACCCGTACCCCGCCAAAAGCTACTGTACTGAAATCAAGATGGGGAGAATTAGCGGGGTTTGCAATTCACGAATTCTTGTGGCGTTGCAAAGAGATGCCGAGAGAGCTTTGGTTGTGGAATTGGATTGCAATCATTGTAATGTTCCAAAAGTACTTGGTAGAAGGATGAATGAGTCAATGAATGTATTGTCGATGAGTCAAGAGAGTTTGGTCACATATTGTCGATCTAACAACTAGCTACACCAAAGATTCGTGCTACTATTTTTCCATGTGTACCTCCGTAGGTATAAACTTCTTTCTGCCCGTTCTCAGGAGAAGCGTTGAATACAAAAATACGCTACTGTATCAATCATTTGGCATGAACTAGATTGCTATTTCCATTAGACGCACTCTTCGAAATCTTCCCCCAATCTTCGAACTGTCATCATACCTACACACTTCCCAGCAAACATCAAAACACAATTTCCTACTGTACCCTAAAGATGACTCAGATATTCATATACTCTTTCTGGCTTTAGCGTACCTTGTTGAAAAGACATTATAAACGACACGGAAATTATAGAGGGTTTTGAAGGACGGGCTGATTTGGAAGTAAGTTCATGGTTTTTTTTTTGGTTTACTGCGAGAATGATGGGCTGGGATGGGATGGTTTGTCTTTCTCAAGTTGCGCTGAATGGATATGGTGGTCCGCTATTGTAATTCGTGTATCTTCGTGCGAGCGGAGATGGATATCTTTATTCTACGGTTTCTACTTCTGTTTTAGTTAAAGTTAAATACGTTAAAGAAAGTTGTTTTGATGATAGTCTTCTCAACAGGGGCTCAAATAAGACTTCTGTAATCTCTAGACCTTCTCTGTACTAAAATCCACTTTCTAGACTTGTTTTACTACTCGTAATTAATTTCTCTTGTATAGAGTATAGAGATCTTCCATAGAAATGATCTAACGTGGAATAATATATACCTTGTAATTATAACGTAAGTATTCTCAAGCGTATTCGCGCCTTCCAATTACTATAGGTCGGTATCGTGGCCCCTAATATATAGATATAGTTATCCGGAACCTTCGCTAACAATGTTACCTATCTCCTTTACAATTTACAACTTCGATACAAGAATATAGTTAGGCGCGAACTTTCTAAACGAGAATATCCTTATTATCTCGGCTCTTTTAGGTTCGAAAAGCCTTTTTAGGACCGAAAGAGTTAAGAATATATACATAGTTATTCTTATAACAAGTATCCAAAAAAGCCTAGCGAGCACATTCTGGGGAAATTTTGCTGGTGTTGAAGTCCAAAATAAGGTATCTACAGTTTGGCCCTCCTTATCGAGTCTTGATGGCACTTCGACAAGTTAGCTTCGTGATGTCTGCGGAAAGAGAATTCATTGACGGGATTACTACATTCCCTACTCTAGCAGCTGTTAACCCTGAACCTGAAACTCTACCTCTTTTTCTATGGACTATTTTCATCTGAATTCTACGTTGCCTTAACTATAGATATATATACTTAGTATTAAATACCCGTACCCATGGTCTAGGTAGAAGATAGTAGTATGAGAAGGATCGGGCTCTTGCGCCTCCTTATAGCAGATATTTAATTTCGTATGGAAAACTTGTCTCCTAGAATATATATATAGCGAATTGAAGTTCTTTTAGAAGGCTAGCTACCGTCTCCTATTATATTAGATACTATTAATAGCGTATATATACACATAGGATTCTAAGCTTATGATGTTCTAACTGAGTAATAAGGTCCTACTAGGTAAAGCGGAGTAATCGGACCGGCTGTGACAATACCTAAGCGCGCTACGTGTACTCGGGCCGACTTACTTGATACTACCTACGCTAATACAACCGCAAGTACTAAAACTCAAAATACATTCGACGAACTTGTATCCTAGATGTATACACCTTGCATTGAAGGAATAGCTAATAAGGGCTTTGGAGAGACGGCTAGTATAACAGACCTGCAGCTGGTCGCATAAAAGTCACGTGCTGGATCGCCTAGCTAGCCGAGCATAGTAGTATACATAATGCCTAATAGTGAGTGCGTCTTCAGAAGATGCACTGACTATTAGGCAATCAAACATCGAACTTTGTATAGTACTCAGGGAGAGCTTTGCTCTATATCTTATGTCTCTCAAACAAATGACCCTACTCCTAGCTCCAACCCTTAATATTAATTTAATTAGTTCTAGAGTCTAAATATATTACTAGTTCAGTTTAGTACACGACGGACATTGTACTCTAAATTAATAGCGAAGCTCCCCGTATAGGGGTTCGTATATGAATACGTATTCATAATAGCGCTCTATTTTAGTATCAGGCAGAATTGTCTTTTGTCTCTATAAGGTTTACGACCCTCTATAAATAAGAAGTAAGCTTGTTTCAACCATGTATCGCATCTACTCATTGTGCTCTTATTCAACTGACAGCGGTTCATCGGTAGTACTCCGACAGCTTATCTTTATATGATCTATAATAATGCGATTCATATACGTCCTTGCAGCGTTCGCTAGTATGGCAGCTGCCGCCAATGAACCATCCTCCACGATTACGGTTACGACGTTCCCTACTTCTGCTCCGCCTCCACCTAGATTCCCACCTGAGCCTCTATCTGACAGAATCTCACCTATTAATCCTAAATCTGGGATGAATACGTTCTGCGCATACTTGAGAGTCAACAACCCTGGCGAACGTGGTCTACGTGTCGGAGGATGGTGGGTAAGTATTAATCTTCTCTATTTTACGAGCGTTTTCTAATCTAGACTTCCTACCTAGTGTGAGAATGGAACTCCTGATATTAATTGTGTAAAATACGTATGGAGAAACTATAATCCTTTTTATGTTTGTGTGGGACCCGACGGGGCCGACGTTGATCCTACGAATTTCCCTAACGCTCCACCTCTACCTGACAAAGTCGAACCTGTCAATCCTAAATCTGCATTGGCCGCATACTGCTCACACTTAAGACTAAACAAATCCGGTGATGGTAAGGGTTGGTGGGTAAGTAATATCTTTCTCTTATTTACAAGCTCTTTCTAATCTGGAGTTCTCATATAGTGTGGAGATGGGTATCCTGACAGTGGTTGTATGAGTTACTTCCAGACAAACATCTCCCCCTTTTATGTTTGTGTTGCTGCCGACGGGAGAGACATTGAACCTGCCACATTGACTGCAGGACCTCTCATAATCCAGGAGATTTATCCTAAATCTACGTTAGCCCAGGATTGTTTGTATTTAAGACGCAATACAGCTACGGAGAATGGTGGGGGATGGCGGGTAAGTGTTATATTGTCATTTCTACAAGCTGGGCTGACCTAGACTTCCTTCCTAGTGTAAAACTTATGATGATACATACAATTGTATAAGTTTTGAGTGGACATTAAATGCGCCCTATTATATTTGTATAGCGGAGTACTAATTCGGTTCAAATAATGGTAGTTTGAATGCTGTTAGGTAGTAGTCAGGGAGGCACGATGGGTGAAGGTTATCTCCCTTCTGGTAGCTGGGTCAGAAGGTACGACACAGTTTATTGCACAGAATGGTTAGTTAAAGTCGAGGCAGGGGGGTGTTAGCGAAGTAGTGGACAGGAGGTAGCGAAGGGTAATCGCGCGATTGTAATACAAGAATGGCTTAAAGACGGGAGGAGAATATGGATGCGTTGTATGCGTAGAAATTGGCGGGGGCTAGTATTAGGATGAGGGGGTAGTGGGACGATCAGACCTAGTTACAGGCACTGTATGTAGCTTCACATGGGCCAGTGGGCTGTGTCTTTTGGCACAGGGTAGCTCAGTGGATGGAAAATTAACATGATGCCCATATATTCATCTCTAGTTACACAGAGTCACATGCTAGCTCGCCTAGCTAGCCGAGTCGCATACATGATACCAATTGTATTTAAGCACCCAACTTCGTTCATAGCGAGCAAAGAGCTCGCTATCTAGTCCTTCGACTGCGTATATGTACTTCTAGAATTTGATGCTTGAAATTGCCTAATTAGGTAATGGTTTTCCAGGATAAGCTATTTTTTAAGTATATATATGTAACGAAGTTAAAATGAAGGCCTGGCTAGCCAAATCCGAGTGATCGGACCGGCTGTAGCAAATCATCCAACATGGCTCGGGACGACTTGTTTATACTACTTAAGTAGTACTGATGTTAACATAGCCATGAGTACCTAGACTAAAGGTGGATATAACAAACTTGAAACCCTAGATACAAAAACATATACGGCGTAGAAAGGATATTTTTTATTCTAAAGACCCTATTCCGATGCCAAGTCTTTACATCAAATTGAGTAAACCTTGAGTCTAATGAGCTAGTTAAGAATTTGACACTCTGACATTATATATACTTTAATTTACTCGAGTAAGTGCCAAGATCTTTGTGTACGAATTTTGTATACGTATACGTTCTTGAGCCTACCTTGGTATTTGCAAGAAGTATAGTACTTTTCCTCTATATAAGTTGTACGTACCTTTGCACCAGAAATCAAGTCATTCTTCACTGATTCATCTCACTCATTTATCGTGCCCCTGATTCCCCTTATCCTGTCTTGATCTACCTGTAATACTTCAACAGGTTATTCTTACATTATCTATAATACCAAATCCTCATATCATCCACAAAAATGCAAGTCATCTACGCCGTTGTCGCGTTCGCTACTATAGCTGCTGCTACTCCTACACCTCAAGCGCCCGGTGATATGATTTTGATTACTGTTAATCCCAACAATCCGTTAAAAGATCAAGGGTGTAACTATATGGAATACAACAGAGGTGAACGCGGCGATGGTGGAGGATGGTTCGTAAGTGTCATTTCTCTCCCCTTTACGACGAGCCCTTTCTGATCTGGACTACCTAGTGCGCGAATGGCAAGCCCAATAACTCACAGTGTTTGTTACACGAGTGGAAAAATAGTCTTCCTTATTATATTTGTGCGAAAGAGTTGGAGCCCTAGGATGACTGATGGGTTCCAAGAACTTAAACTTCTTGCTGCTGCTCCATTCTGGATATCGTTTCAACCCTCCTAGGGGTTTTCCAGTCCTTAGCCGCTTAAGTACGATTTGAGTTTTTGGATGCAGCATTTCGAGATGCTGAGTAGATAAGAAGGATATCTCTTTATGCTGTTCATCTTGCTGGATTGTGGGTGCGAAGTGTCGTTTACGCTGTGGGCTTACAGAGATGGTTTGGGTGTGTTTTGATGAGGTCAGGAACGGTATACGGCGAATTTGGAGAGATTAGTAGAAAGGGTTTTGAGTATTTGTTTCTGTTGTAGTTGATTCTTTTTTCTTTTTGCGTAAATGGGGGTTTGAGGGTGGAGGGGGTGATTTGAAGTCGTTAAAATGTTCGCTTCGCTCTCTCTTTTAGGAGGTAACATACCATCCGAAAAGGAAATGAAGTCTACTATATCCTTTAACTAACGGCTACACCTCATTCTGAGCCTATTGATTAAATGTTGAAAGTATCCTACCTTTTCATTCCATATCCATTACCCTGCTCGACACAATTAACAGACCTTCTGCCGCAGGATTTAGCGAGCAACAAGGTTTATAGAACGAGGATCGAGATTTACAAATATCTTTTTAATGAAGAGAGGGACTCAGTATTATGCGCTCGATATTGCGAAAGACGAAAGAAGGATATAATATTGACAATAGATCAGAGATCGATGGTGTAATTAGGTTTTACAAGAATGGCTTGTGACGGGGAACAGATTTGGCTTCTAGGAATTGCAGAACGGGTACTGCTAGGACAACTTAGAGGTGTCGGTAGAGCAATATCTTTGCATCAATTGTGACCCGAAGAAGTGGCACTATACAACAAACACGCTTTGTTTGTAGTGGCTTTCAGCTATCTGAGTAGCTTGTCCTACTCTTATTTCTTATCTTTACGTAATAAATTTATACTATTGCTTGCAAATATCCGTTGAAGACTCTCTGGATTAAGTCGCCGCCGCTTTCCGATTTCCATCTCGGTACTTCTGAACCCAAAACTGCCAGAAAGACAGTCGAAAGTGATTCGATGACGCTTGGTATCATGATATCTGGAAGTAATCCGTTGTAGAGGGCTATTTTTAGGTTGCCGGGACATCTGGTGGAAGCATCGACGCCCTGCTCAGAACAGCAAGTAGTGTACTTCTTAATAAGAGTGACTTTTGGCATCAGGATCTAGACATTTTACATTAGACTGATTCCTCAGTATTAGCAGATTGGGCCAATTTCTTTGAAACGCGTTGCTTGAGGAGATTGAGGCTCCAATGATACACAGTTTTGTACGGTCATATCGGCTTTATGGCTTCTCCTCGAGAATGTCTTACGAAGTCACTGCGTGGATCGGGGTAGGCTGTGGCATTATCAGAGAGAAGAACTGCCCGTTGGACTTTGAACACGCCACAGAGGTTCTTCAAGTGGACGGAGAAGCAGATATGATTCAGATTGTTGCTGAAGGGTGATTCTCATAAAAGGCAGTTCATACTTAGACTTTCTTTTGCAGATACTGAGCAACTCGGTAAACAAACTTAGTACGATCAAATTCCGTTCATTTTCAATTTCTCAAGTCAAAACCGCCGCAGACTTCCACCAAACAAACAAATACAATCCCCAAGTGCCCAATATCAAATTGCTGCTTCCCAAAGCGAGCGGCTAAGATCTCTAGGCGAAAATATCAACATCCAGGTATCCCTTGAGCCCCCCAAGACTGCAGCAAATGCAGCTTCGCCTTCATCGTACATCTCAAACTCGATAACCACACCCTCATTGAAGTTTAGAGAGCTGCGCTCACCATTTGAGGCCGTGTAGCAGACCAACAACAACCTCGAGAGCGTCAAAGTGCCCCCAATCAACTAAACTTTCGAGTATGATTGCCAAGAAAAGAATGGACCTTCCCAAAGAAGTCATCCTGCTCATCAAGACACATCTGCCAATCATCTTCTCCCTCCCCATTACTCCCGTAAATCCTCGCCGTCATTGTTCTCAAAAGCTTAACGACGTCACGCCAACCAACCGCATCACCCTCTACCAATGGATCTCTGGTACCATGCAACAAGATTTGAGTGACCAGACCTCTCGTATATGGTGGAGATCTTGGAATCCGAATCATCGTATCATCAGCGTCGCGTAATTCGGCAGAGATCTCGACGTTCCAACAAAACTTTGAGCGGTTTCGGAATGTCTCGTGCCTGCCCCAGATTTGGAGCTTTCCAACGAGCAACAAGGCATTGGGAGCATTTGGAAGGTTGCCTAGACCGTAGTGCTGGAAGTACCTATCATCTATTTCGAGGTCATACGTGTATACAGTGTCGTCTTCGCGCATGATTGGTGCGGCCTGGTGGCGGATGTTTATGTCATGGTGGTAGAATGGGTTGTCGGTAACCATCTTGGTAGAGAAGAGATGGTTGAGGAGAGCGCAACGAAGCTTGGTAAACTATAAGCAAACTCGTTAGTGGTACATCTTTGCAGAGAGGAAGAAGTTGCTGGAATCAGAAAGAGTAGGATTGAGAGTGCTGTTTTTTGAACTTACCTCATCTGCACCTTGATCTGGGTTGAACTGCGAAGCAACAACAGGTGCTACTGGGCCTGAGAAAGGGTTGTAGGTTGCCATTATGTGTGATGGAAAAGGACAAATGAGAAAGATTTGTGTTGAGAAGGGATTTGCAATCTCTGATCACACAGGCTGACAGGAGTTCTGGCATCAAAACAAGCATGGAAGAAAAGCTCAATAGCAAGGCCGCAGCTGCTAGTTCCGAGATTCCGATATCCCGAACGGCAAAGCCACGTTTTGACGCGCAAAAACATGGTGAAGTTTGCTTTGTCCTTAGCGAGCGTGTTGTTTAGTTAACTATACTTCAAGATTACACTTTTATATAATCTGACTTTGTCTAGCATGCAATTATTCCCTTCACCTACTAGTTTCCAATTGATTTCTTTGCCAAAAGGAAAGAGGTGTAATTCGCAAAGCAAGGTTTTGTCAAAGACGTTGCTGTGGTGAATTCGCCTAAGTATACAGCAACCAGGGTGACCGATTCTTAGCGGCGAATAGCAGCGCGCAGGAGGTGGCCCACCCACTTTAGGCAGCTTTTTTCTTAGATTATCTGAAGTCAAGTTCACCCACTGAACTCTTGACTACAACCACATTCAATCCATCTCCAGCACAAGCGTTTTGTCAAGACCCATCGCCGAATTCACTGAAATACCATACTACGTACCCAAATACTCGCCTCGCTTAATTCACAATGTCCGAAAGACCAGAGATCGAGAGTCAACCACCTGCGAAGCGTGTTAAGTTGTCCTCGAAATTTGCAGACGAGAAGGGCACCAAGGCCGCAGAGAAGGAGGAAACCGTTGCTCGCTATACACCAAAGAGCACGGCCAGCATTGAGGGTCAAATCCGATGTTTACTCATTGAGTATCTGATCTCACCTGACTTTCTCGCCAACGCTCCCCCCGCAAACTTCGTCTATTATCACCCGCTGGAGGATTTGGTCCTACCATATATCGATATGAACCAATATGATCCTCTCCAGTGAGTACCGGTTCCAGATCTCCCGGAAATACACAGCAGAAGACTAATTAATGACCTCTAGATTCCGCCCACCTGTTCAACTCCCACATCCTTTTTACGGCACCATCACCAGCCATATTTTCAACGTCCTGTGCGATGTCACGACTCTCAACCATCCTGATATCACGCACCTACAATGCTGGATGAGCACGTTTGCCAATGCACGTCACGCGAGGGAGGATGTGAACCAGCTTAATCGTTGGATGATGCGAGGTATCAAGTTCAATGTTGTTGCTCTAAATCGCAAAGGGCAACCTGTCACACGCCAAAACTGGGTCAAGGACTTTGAAGAGAAGAAGGGGCTTTATCTTAGACGAGTTGATGATGTGGATATCAGAATGGAACTTACCATTCTCGAGGACCAGATTTGGATGGACCAGAACGGGGTCTGCCCCAAAATTCAGACCTCGATGAACTGGCCTGCTCTTGTTGGTTTCGTGCGAAGTAGTGTCCAGCGGGCTTTCACAGCCGAGGGAGAGTTGGTTTCGGATGATGGCAAGATTGAGGGTATTGATGGACGCGGTTATGTTGATGCATCTGGCATCATGGTTATTTGAGCCATCGGCCATCGGTCGCTTCTAGTAGCCCAACCATCAGCAATCGTACTTTTCGTTCGGCTACTCTGTTCGTTTGTTGAGATCAGTAGTCCGGTCATCAACAATCATACTATTGTTGTGGCTGTCTGTTCGTTGGTCGAGATGAAGTCCTGGTCATCAACAATCATACTATTCTTTTGCTTGTCTCGGTCGCTTCCAGTAGTCCAGGCCATCAAGAAACATACTACTCATTCGGCTACTTTCTTCGTTGGTTGAGATAATTAGGGTCATCGTCGGTTCATTCCCGATTCATCTTCGGTTCATTTTCGGTTCATCGTCAATTCATCAGGGGAGATGTGGTAGCAGTGTTTTTGTTCTTGCGTTTCTAGGTTGGGGGATTTTACATAGAAAGCAGAGCAGTATAGTATTTTACTTCGTGAATTTCTTCGGTGTAAAGTGATTTTCATAGCCTATAGTAATTAAAAACAAGGATGTCTATTTACTAGATAATATAGGTTAGTATAATCTAGTAGTAAATATAATTCTTTAACTTATATAGTATAATATTAAAAAGATAATATAGTTTAAATATTATATAAAATATATATAGTAAAATTCTAGTAAGAACCCTTTTAAAATGAAATAATAAATATTATTAGTTTATTTAGTTTAGAAAATTCTTTTAAGAATAAAGTTTAATAAAGAAATAACGTTATACTAAATTATATCTAACTAAAAGATTACTTTAAATTATTAAGAAAAGATAATATTAATTTACCTATATAGTATATTAAATTAGTAGTATAAACTTATAAAGAATATTTATTATTATATTCTATTTTAAAAGTTTTTTCCTAAATATACTTATTTTATTAATCTATTATAGAATAACTAAAAGTGTTGAGCAATGGATCAGGGTGTAGAAGCGTGTTGTGCTAAGTCTGTCCTACGGTGCGTATATGTACATGCTAGCTCCTGGTCCGAGCTCCCACACTAGCCACTTTGGGACTAGTGTAGATCACTATCCAACACTCCCCCATGAGCTACACTCGGCTCAAAGCTGACTCTCTGTGCCCAGCTAAACCGTCTGAACAAAACTCCTCCTATGTGCCCTGAAACTTTCTCTTCCGTCCCTGCAAAATCGCAAAGTGAACTCCCCCAGATATCGCTCCCCCAGGTATTGCTCCCTGGTCTCACTTGTTCAAGAGTGTGTCCGCTATGCTCCCCCACTCAGGTATCCCCTTCGGTGCTCCCTACTGTAGGTCGGTCGCTACGCTCCCTCCATATATCTCCCCCATCGGAGTCAAGTCTAACGCAGTGACTTGGCTACGAAACAAACAAATAAGGGGCAGTGAATCGGCAAGCGAAAGCCGTGAAATAATAAGCGAGCAAGGGTGTGGTGGCTACGAATAGCAAGTGCTCCCGAGTTAGACTTGCTATTCTTGCTGGTTGTCCGAGGACATGAGTGAATTGTCTTGCTTGTTTTGAAATGAAATGCGGGGTACTCGGTAAGAAGGTGAATTGACAATAATGAAATCTCGGTCTGGATGCCTTCAAGTTGTAGTGTGGGCAGGCATATCGAGTGCTTGAAAGAGACAGTAGTCTAAATCGTGACTGTCGGTTTGAAATAAAGAGGCAGATGTCGGAATCGTAGCTGCCGATTTGTAGATTCTCGTAAAATGCGACGTAGGCTGGCATATCGAGTGCTTGATTTGAAGTTGTAGAGTGATTTTAGTGATCCGAAAGCAGAAGGCAGTTTGTAAAGGACGTACCGGTCCTGGAAGTGCTTGTCTTGTGGGCGACGGCCCAAATGGTTTGGTTTGGTGTTGTATAAGCGTCTCGTACGCCCTCCATCTTATATCGTCAAGTGCAACGGTCTTTCCTCTCGAAGGTGGGTGACGGCCCAAATGGTATAAGCGTCTCGTACGCCCTCCAACCATTATAAAAGACTTCGTTACGTCAAGTGCAACGGGGAAGACCTAGGTGCTCAACACCCCCCTAAAGTGCTAAACACCCCTCGTAGGCAACCCAAACCCTGCTCGTCGAGGGCAACGGTTTTGTTGACGGAGTATACTTTAACTTCTCCGGACGCTCCTACTAAATCGCACGCGGGTACGCGCAAAACCCGGACTCATAACCTGTTGAGCAATGGATCAGGGTGTAGAAGCGTCTTGTGCTAAGTCTGTCCTACGGTGCGTATATGTACATGCTAGCTCCTGGTCCGAGCTCCCACACTAGCCACTTTGGGACTAGTGTAGATCACTATCCAACAAAAAGTATATTTTAAAATAATATAAATTTATAAGGTTCCAAAGTATTTTTAATAACGTTATTATATAAAAGCTTTATAAAATAGAAAGTAGGTATAAGTTAATTTAGATTAAATAAATTTAGGAGCTATTTATATCTTTTATTAAATTAATATTTATTATACTTATACTTTAAAGATAGCTTAATATAAGGCTCTATATATACGCGTTTTAAACTATAAATAGTGTTTAATAATATAAGAGACATTCTAAGAGCATGTTTAGCTCGCGTAATTTAGAGATATACACTATATAAAAAGATTTGTATATATATATATTTAGATATACACGGTTGTTTAGATAGCCGTATAAGTTTTTTACTAAATTAGTTACAAATCTATCGCAAATCTAAATACAAAAGTTTTTAGATTCATACCACCAAAATAAAGATATAAAAGAATTGAAACCTCTACCTTATACTTCTTTTTCTTTTGTACAAATCTCCGTGCAAATCTTCTAGTCCTCCTATACTATCCCCCTATACTATCCCCCTATACTATCCCCCTATACTATCCTACCATACTGTACCCCTTTCCCCCTATACTATGCCCGTATACTGTCCCCTATTCTAACAGATAGTAACACTCGGCTAATTTATAGCCGTAAAGCGTAGGAGCAAAAAGAGCGCCTGGGGAGAGGGGGGTGGGGGGGTATAGTAATATTGTAGGAGGGATACTATAGGACTACAGGGGTAATACTATAGGACTACAGGGGTAATACTATAAGGGATGGGCGGGGGTACAGACATATAAGATTTGCACCTGAAATAAAAAGAACTTTTACACTAGCTAAACGGTAGTACATTTGTTTCGTGAGAATAGTCTAATTTGCATACAATTCAGGAAAATTTTGCATAAGCCCTTAGGGTCCTCCAGCCCGTGCAAATCTTGGACTTTTACACCTAATTTGTATAGAGAAATTTGAGTAGCCAAACATACCCTCAATAAATAGAATATATATACTAAACATTTTATCTAATATTAGAATAATCTTATAGTATTAAAAACGTTTCACTTGTAGTACCGTATTAATTGGATTATAAGATATCATTTACGAATAAGATACTAATACGTTAATAGATATGGTTCTATATGGTCCGAAAAACTAATATCTTATAACTCTAACTAATCAGAAGGCTAGAATCTCAAATCTATGATTTTATATCATTTTTCAGATACTTTATTCAACACTACCACATAGGCTAAAACACTTACAATTATAGTATTAGATGGCTAAGAGGGTGCTTCGAAGTTAAGCTACAAAAAAACCTTATATAAATTTTGTAAAAACTGAAGCTATTCCTAGATACCCCGCATATTTACCCCCCTATTGCCTCTTCGTGGAATGATTCCAGGACCCATTCCACGTCCCATTCTTGCTTTGAGAATGTACTTAAATCGTGGGAATGGAATGGTTTTAAAGAATGGATAGATTAGATGAGGTTAGGGTTTAAACATAGAGGTTGGGAGAGGAGTAGGGCAAAATTGTTATATAAGATATTACTTTTTATATAAGATATGGTTCAAATGGGCCTTAGGACGGATTTTTTATTTAAATAATAGTATCTTATAATCCAATTAATACGGTAATTATATTAAATAAATATAAATGTTATCGTGAGATAATCGCTAATCCTATTTCATCTATATATTAGTAGGGCCTTAGTTTCTATAGTTCTAGGAATTTCTAATTATCTTTTTAGATATATTTATACTAACCAAGCACTAATATAGATACGGGCCTTTAACTAATTTTCGCTTACGTTAAGCGCAAAGCTAATTCTTAGTATAAGAGTTCTTTATTTTAGATATATCTTTTTTACAGGTTATAGACAGAGTGTACTAAACGAATATAATAAGTGCAATAGTAATATCGATAGTTGACTCTTGTTTATTCTTAGCAAGTTCAGGAGGTTATATACAAGTACTTGAACTATATAAGTTTTCCATATAGTTTTACTTGGTGGATATATCGTGTAATATTAATGGAACTCCTAGACAGGTCGAGTGAATACTGGGATTCTCACATGTGATTTTAGATCACACCTGTACTCACTTATCCACATATACTGGAGATAGCCTCGTATCCTACAATACAACTCCTATTCTTGACCTGATTTTGACCCCATCATTATTTACTGGTGACCTACGCAGAGTTCTAGTCAGGAACCCGGATATCGAGCGTATTTTGGACGACAATGACGACAATATGCAAGTATCTGCTACCGATTTCAGCTTGTTCAAGAGGAAGTTCTTTATGTACTATCCAGACAATATCGATAGCAATTTCGATGTCGAGTCTTTGATAGATAAGGATTACACCCCTCAGCCTGTTCCTGTCGAAACCACTGAATCCGTACAATTGTTAGTTTTTGAACCTGTCGAATCTACTGCTACCGAACTTCCTGTTCAACAGACCGATCAGCCATGCCCTATGGAATCTACACCTATTTGTGCTGTTTCTGCTGAATGGCCTGTTTCTGTTGAAGCGCCTGAATCTGCACCTCCTGGATCACCTCAATTGTCAGCTTGCAAATCCCCACCTGACGAGTCTCCTGTTCAACAGATCGATCAGCCATGCCCCATAGAGTGTACACCTATTTGTGCTTCCGAATCACCTCGATTGCCAGCTTGCTAATCCCTACCTGCCAAGTCTCCTGTACCTACCGAGTCCCCTCGATCACTTGAATCAACTGTTGCTACTGCTCTGTTTTGTACGCTATTCTCAAATCGGCATGTGCCTGTTGGAATGGAATTGCTTGCTCTTCTTTCTAAGGGGGGAGGGGGATAATACAGACGACGATATTTCGGCATATCGATATTGGAGGCACTTTTCGACGAATCCGTGGGATATTAGGTAAATAGATAGATTGGACATAAAAATGGCGTATTGGATAATATCTTTGATATCTGGATATCAGACGATATTATATCCACTTTTCTTATTAAAATTAGGGACTTTTACGATACTCCTGGAGTAGATTAGTGGACTTCTCCTTAACCGTCAGTCCATAAGGATATCTTCAGACTAGATTCTCATAGCATGGGTTAATGGATTTCTTATTTGTATAGCATTATAGTACCCCTTAGGAATGATCTGGCCCTTTGGGAGGGACGAGTGAATACAGGAATTCTCAAATGTGATTTTGGATCACCCCTGTATCCACTCATCCACATATACTGTAGATAGCCTCATCTCCTATAATACACATCCTATTTTTGTCCCACATCTGACTTCATCATTATTTACTGGTAGGTTCTATCTAACCTAATTAATCAGACCAGCACCAAATGTTTCTGTTTATACTATAGCACCCCAGGCTCTAGTCTACTACACTAGCCAATGTTATAGTTAGATACACCTCACTTCCCTAACCTGTTAAGGACAAAACAGGAGACTATTAGAATAAGCTGTGTGAAAAGTGGATAGATAAAAAGAAGCTAGCTAAGGGGGAATGGAGTACTCAAATATAGGAGCTCTCCTGTACTATGGATCCTTCCTGAATAAGGCTAGCGTCTTTCTAACAAGACTAGCGTGGCTCATATGAATCCGTATGGAAAGTACAGGGAGAGTCTCGCTAAAGCAAGAGTCACATACTAAACAACAAAGGGGGTAAACTCCAGCACGTTCTGTAACATAACCTGTCCCTGCTCTGCCTTTGAGCCAAGCCTATAAGCTGGCTAAATTTTATTTGATATCAATTATAATACTATAAGCAGAACGATCAGGGGACACAATATAAGACAGACCCTGGTTGAATTTAGCTCTCAAAGTCTGACCAAACATTCTAAACCACACAAGAAGCATTTTGAAAACTTAAATCTAAGTTTCCTGCCGGGGGTTCTCATATCAATTGTTGCGCGTGCAATATACTTACTTCCTTTGACGGTGCTGAAGATATCTACGCAGTTGGAGAAAGAGCCGATGCCGTGGACAATAGGGGTATGTATTACAGACGTCAGTTCATACGAGAGAGAATTCATGATCTCGGAGTATATAATCGTGCGAAGAGCAACGTGTTCCTGAAATAAGTCTTCGGGGAATTTGATGACGGGTTTGTCTAATGCTGCGGCATGGCCTACGACTAGGTCTCCAATTTTGAATCTTGTAACTGCTTCTCCTACTTCGACAAGGTCTCCTGCTACGTTGGAACCTAGAATTAAAGGTGGATTGACTCAGCCAATGACGAGGTTTGTTGTATTTTGGAGAACGGTCTCATATGGATAGTGGGTTAATTGCTACGACTCCGTTCTTTATGACTGTGTCATTTGGTCCAGGTTGGGTGTATGGTAGCTCTTGGAGTTTGATTGACTTTTCTCTAGCGACAAGGTAGTTGGCGTTATTGGTAGGAGCCATTGTATATAAAGGGTACACAAGCTATGATAGTTTCAGTGATGGACTTTCAACAAACGCCTTTTCAACTGCACGATGGTGGTTTGATATGATAGATTCAGGACTGCATTCAAAATGTATTTACAAAGAAGTCCATCGCCGATGCTTCATAGCTGCTCATCGCGTATACGGACCTGGATATTTCATTTGTTGACTATGTAAGCACTAAGCACATGAGAGAGAGAAAACTTCAAGTCTTCCCAGGATTGCTGCTCACTACATCCATTTTTTTACCCCCCAGAAGGTCTGCGATTCCCAAGGAAGCGCTGAGAGCGGTACCTGCAATTAAGTGTTTCCACGACATGGTCATTTCTAGCATGTACTCTTTTGTATATTTCTTGAATATGACAAACATTATTCATGAGTCGGTAGAGAAGTCTTCGAAATATTTCTTTGGTGGGGAATAAATGGAGCATTTGTCATTCAACAAGAAGAAGCGAGATGTATGGTGGACTCTTCTTGGGGCAAATGAACGGACTTTTTTCTGAAGGCATGTTTTTGGGATTTCATAATGACTTTCAAACGAGATCAAAATCTGACTGTGTTCAGCCATGCGAGGAGTTTACTCGTCGAAACCCTCCAAATTGTTGCCCGACTGCCGAGGAAATGTCGATAGAAATCAGCTTCTACCCTATCGGTTTTGCTGCATGGGGAATGTATTCTATCATAGCTGAAGAATTCGGTAATAGAGGTTTGATCAAGCTCATTGTCCAAAGTGTTGCCCTTCAAGACACAAATGGGTCTTCAAGGCGGTTGAAGGATCGGGGAGACACTGAACGCTTCTTTTGGAGAATATAACCACTCTTCAAGTCAAGAATTTTATAAATGTTTTGGGGCTCCAGATACAGTTTTGTTAAACTACCGAAAACGGCCCTTTCGGGGTATGTTCGGGATGCGGCTCCGATAAATCACCCGATTGCAAGGGTCAAAATTTTCTCCCCACTCAAGTTCTCAAGTTCTCGACCATCGCAAACCCGCAGCCCGCCAAAAGTCCTCCAACCCACGCCAATTGCACCTCCATTCAAGCAAATACGTCCCACGTACAGCAATCATGAAGTCACAAGAAGCCGCTTTCCGCGATATGCGCAAGCCTGCGAAAAAGCCAAAAGTAGCAGTCGTGAACACCCCAGCTACCCCTAAAGGAATCGCAAAGAACAAATCGAGGAATGAACGGCGCAAGGCTGCTAGAAGAACAGCGGCATTGATGAGAGAGCAAGGACTTCCCGTTGCGAGGAAGGGAGCAAAGACTGAAGCGGTTGCGAAGGAGGGAGATGATACAGATATGGAGGTGGAGGAAGTGAAGGAGAAGGAGTCTGAATGAAGCAATTGAAGGACATCGAAACTATCATAAGATACGCCAAAGAACCGAGGCCGAGGAGTTCGAAACTACGGCGTGTTTTGAGGATTGGATCAATGGAGGATTGATGACCTGGGTAGCGCCTAACACCAGAGAATTGGGAGCAACATAAGCGAAGATCAATGAAAGTCAAAGTAATCAATACTCATGCTACCTAAAGCAAAACTACACTATTTTTTGGAACGAAAAAATACCTCCACTTCCCGAAAGCCTTTGTCCTTCACTCGCCGTTCTCCCACTCTAGGAAATACCCAAGTTGTCGTTAAACAGTTACTTTATTTTCCTTTGCCATCGAGGCCTCCCAATCCACCTGCAAGACCTCCAAGTCCGCCGGCAGCGCCAGTCAACCCTCCTGCGGCGCCAGTCAAACCTCCAGCAGTGTTTGTGAGGCCACCAAGTCCACCGGCAGCGCCAGTGAGGCCTCCAGCAGTGTTTGTGAGGCCACCAAGTCCACCGGCGGCGCCAGTGAGGCCTCCAGCAGCGCCAGTCAAACCTCCAGCGGTGTTTGTAAGACCTCCTAGGCCTCCAGCTGCGCCGGCGAGACCCCTCGCAGCACCAGTTAAACCTCCAAGTCCCCCAGCACCACCGCCGCTTAAAATGTTAAGAGCACTGCCTCCGAGACCGAGCACAACACCTATGGCACCGCCAATCAGCTCACCCGCAGCTGGTAAGACCTGTGTTTGCCTATATTCCGATTAGTAAAAGACCCGTCAAACTTTTCCCGCAACTCTTCTTACAAAGTACTAATCAAAACTTCAGCTCTGGCTCTGACGGTAGCTGGATTTGGATTGGCGATGATTGCCACGATCCCATCCAAAACTGCTTGGAGAACATCCTGTGCTGGAACCGCTGGCAAGGCTCGTTTTCCGATGTGAGCACTCGCTCCAATTCCAGCCCTAGCAGTGATACCCCCAAGAGTGACTTGTGCAGCAAGGCCTGCTTCGATAGCTGCCTTTTCTTGGTTTGCCAGGCGTAGGATGTCAACGACAGTGGTGGCTACCAAAAGTTGATTCAGAAGGTCCCTGACTGTTTGTAGAGTAGCGGCGAGACTTCCAATTGCGTCCGTCATTGGTTGAATTGGGGCATCGGCGACTAGATCCGTGTCAGAAGTATGGTAAGAAGTAATGGGATAGTTGGGTCACTTACCCGCTGTGTTGGGGCTTGCAACTCGCCCTTGGCGTACCGGCGCGGGTGCTGGTGCGGGTGCGGATCTACCGAGAGGGAGAGTAGCCGGGAGAGTTAAGGGGAGGCCAGTTGGGAGACCCGTTGGAAGAGCTATGGGGAGGCCAGTTGGAAGCGACAATGGAAGGCCTGCTGGAAGACCTGTTGGAATAGCCAATGGAAGGCCTGTTGGAAGAGCTAGGTCTATTATATATCAGCCACGTTCTTTGATAGCCGAGACGCCCTTGAAAAGAATTGAAATGATAGAGTTATCTCGGAAACTGACTCAATGGTCTTCCGATACGTGCGAGGTCCGTTGGAATTGAGATTTCGGTTGAAAATCCTGCAAAGAGAGATTAGCGATACTTTCATCCCTAAGGACATGAATGTCATGCGGCTCTAGTGGAATTTTCGTGCAAATCGACTAGTTACCTACTCGTTCCTGCAGGAAGAATTCGGTCTATAATAGAAACACCTTTGATGCTTCCTCCAACATTCGCAGCAGCGTCCGCGCCAGCAATTGGAGGTAGAAGTGGGATAGCCAAGCCGTAAGAGGCCAAAGAAACAATGAAGAGTGTGAAGTACATCTTGAAAAGTACTGTGGGCGAATCGGAAATGTGGAAAATGGGTGAGAGATGGAGAAGTAGTATTCTTCGAATCTCTTGTGCCTGACCTGATTCTTTACTCTCGTCGACATCTCGAGATTATATACTCTTACTTGATACAACTTTATTTTTCCAACTACGCTGCACAATCTTGTGGAATGGGGAATGATGCAAGTGCTTGTTATGATCGCGTTTTGAAACGGTTGGGTAAATTGGAGGGGAGTGCTTTTTGGAAGGGTTTGGAAGTTTTTGGGGTTCGTGTTCGGTCCTTTACGCATTCTCGTTTTTTATACCACGTGGGAAGTTGCTGATCTTGAGCTCCCTCTGTTTTTTGAGATGTGCACTCGCTCAGGTGGTTGCCCAGAGTGGTCGTGTCTTGGAGGTGAGAGGGGGGCTAGGAATGTGGCTGGAATGTGATTGTTGTTGCCTTGACACTACCGACTAAACCCTAAGTCATGAAAAGCATTCGGTGGTTTTCTACCAAGTCTCGGCTTCGTGAATATTCCCTGGTAAACCGGTGTCAACTGGTGGTGGGGGTTTCCATGACATTGATCAACATTGACAAATATGTTCCTGACCCAGAAGAAAAAACTGGTTTACCACAGTATTGGGTAGTTTTCATTCCATGCCTCATCTTTTAGCTACGCTGCTGCACATCGATATAATATCCGGGGGTCTCCGATACATAGTATCGGAAATATGTAAATAATACAATATCAGATTCTTAGCTACCTAGTGATAGATATGTTGTCGATAATAAGGGCACAGATATAGAGAACTGTGAATGCAACAGCCCACCCTCTCTTCCCCTCTTTAGTCACCTGTATTAGTGGTAAGCAACTCAGGTAAATACTTCTACTAGTAGGCGGAGCGACTATTCTTAGTATTGTTTAAGGTGTTTCTAAATTTACCTCTAAACCCTCTTAAAGTTAGCCTAGTTTACTAGAAAAACAGACTAGTTTCAGGTACCTTAGAGGGGAAAGCGGAGTTTTTTAGATAGGTAGTTATAGAATAGTTGTGAAGGTTCGATTTCGAGTTTTATAGTGAATAGATTCGCTTAAGTGAATAGGGGCATTCGGTATTCCGTAGCTATTTAGTTAGTTCCACCGCGTGGAGTTCTCTCCTTCTCTCCTTGCGGACAATCTAATCAATATTCTACCCTGATATATTATCCGCCTTCTACGAGCAAATACGATTGAAATAGCCGTTGTATTCTACTATAGTAAACTAATACAGCGCGAACTTTGAGGGCTAGTTAAAGGAACAGAACCTATAACCGCCTAGCGGATTCCTAGTAGAACAATAACTAGCTCGAGAACTGTTTACTATTAATAACCTCTACTACTATCGTAACGACCTAGATATACTCCTTTAAGTAGCGAATCGTAATCCCTAAGCCTTCCAACAAATATTCAAGGGCGTAATCGAGAGCTTAGAGACTACTAGGCAAGTATAAGCGGAAGTCCTTCGAGATAAAGAAGAAGTAAAGGAAGAGAATACTAAACTTAAAAATTAGTTAATCGTACTCTAGAACTAGAACAATACGTTTCGACGTAATACAACTCAAGCTGTCCAAGCTACTTAAGCCGCTGCTGCTACTACTACTGCTCGATCTGCTTAATTTTCCCCCGCTCCCCCCGTACCTCCAGTAGTAAATAACTAATAAGTACTTGTTGTACGTTCGCTAGCATACCCTGATCCTGTAAAGTTCGGCGGCAAGCTCCGTTCCCCCGCTAAGCTTCGTAGCTATCTTATTAGTATAAGAATCAAGCTCTCGTAGAATCGAGACTAGTAGACTACTAAGAATGATTATATAAACTATGTTTTGAGCACTTTAGAAGGCAAAGTACGTAAGTATATTAATCTATATATTAATAAACTCGGATAATATAGCCTAGCTCTACAATCTGTCGAGATTATCTTTACTATTCTTAGTACTACCTTTGGTAATCCGTACTCGCGGAGCGACAACTTTGCAAAGCTTGTTAAGCTATAATAAAATAACTTAAGAATAGATAAGTTCCTTGCTTAGTTCTTATCCCTTTGTACCTCTTCGAAGTCGCTTGGATACGAGGCCTGTATACTTCTACTTAATACCCTAGATTTCTGAGTCGCTAATCGCGTTTTACAAAACCCGCTCTATTCTAATAAGTTTAATCTCTAGAATCTCGCTACCCTTGTCCAAGAAGCTAATCATATCTGCCGACGGGCCTTTAGCGAGAATTTTTTGAGCAAAAGAGCCATAGCTTCTATCTTGCTAGCTACTATAGTTCTACCTACTTGTACTCTCGCTACAGATAGCCCTAGCGACCCTATGGGCATTAATGCTTTGCGACTCGGGAGTAAGGTAGTTTAGACTAAGAAGGATGTTAAGAATAGGAAGCGTACTATCACTACTAAGGACAAGAAAGCTCGGAAGGAGTATTAAGTTAAGTACAACCTATGTTTTTACTACGATTCTCCTAACTATAGCTTACGTATACTATATCCTAAGCTAGAAAAGGCTAGGGAAGCGAAGGAGAAGAAGGAAGCGGGAAAAGTATTACCCATTTCGACCTTCTCGAGCTTACTCTTTCTTAACCCTCGGTTCTTGTTCCCTTCCTATCGCGTAACAACATCACAAAAACCTTCACCGCGAAAGGTATAACTACTCGATCCACTTTACTAAAACTACTAATCCTAACGACATAACGTCTCTCTCCTTCCTTACCATCTTCCAATATTATCCCCGCTACCAATCTATACCTATGGAAAATCTTGTTCTTACTGCATAACCATTCTATTCTCCATCCGATCGCATCAAATCTCCTACTCAGATACCCGCAGTAAGATTTCAATCCCACAAAACCCATCTCCATCAACCAAACCGCCTGATCAGGTCCCACACAAATCAACAAATGCAACGAAACCCGCTTGAATTACCTAGAGCAAAAGCCATCCAAGGACAAACCTCCTATCTTCCAGGTATTTAAAAAATTAAAGACATTCACAAGCTAATCACATCCGTTAAAGACGTACAAGGAAAGCATTGAAGGGCAAAATAATCGAGGACGCGGAACAAAAGAACATTTTCTTCCTATACCACACACTACTTCAAACCAGCACGCTTAACTCTATCTACACTCAATCCTGCCATCTAGGCATCCTAGATTTCAACACCGAATACAAGTATAGTTGATTTCACCACCGAAAACATGCTTACCGCCGAATCATGGATTGTCCCTCATACCCACGACCAAATAACCGCTCAGTAAATTATAAACAAGTCTTCGTTCACTGTAAAACATAGTCTATAGGTAGAGACAAAGTTGATACGTTCTTCCCATGGACGAAGGTCATTTTGTAAGCACCGTTAATTCCTTTTTCTTCTTGTTCTGGTGTGCTGGTGGTAGTGTTCGTATGCTTACAAGTGGTACTTATATGTTTGCGCAGCTGGTACTGTGGGGTGATGAGAGGGAACTTTTACTAGTATCTGTGATGGGATTTCAGGGGAAGTGAAGTTTTGGAAAGTATCAGGCTCTTTTGATGAGCTATTTGTGAATTCTAGCTGCTAGATATATCACGATACTCCAATATAAGAAGTAGCATAAGAAGAATAAGTATACCAAAATCTCATCCTCCACCTTCTACATCTAAAATCAAACCTCATACTATCTTCCCATTTCCTACCCTTCCCAAATCCCATTATCGCAATCATAAGTACACCCACATTACCCAACACACCACGCACAAACCCAAACCACAGCCCAGAATCCCATGTCATATAAATACCACCCCCACCCCTCCACAACAACCAACAGCACACTGCCACAGAAAAAACAAACAGTATATCTATTATGCGCTCCCCTCCACAACTGAACATCCTCGTACCATCCATCCATGACCATCCTCTCAACACTTCCCCATCCCCTACTCCCCTCCTAGGGAACTCCTTCAAAACCTTTCGTTCGCTATAGAATCGTACTACAGTATCTTGCTATCGACAAAAAGCCTACTGTCGAAATAAAATCTTCGTTTCTTTAAAGTCACCAAGAGAAGGACCTTCCTCTCATTCACATATACTCGAAATCCAAAATCAAACTTCCATTCCTAGAGGGCGTATATATACCATCTCCAAAAGGGGTCTCACACTCTCACTCCACCAACCCATTTACCAAATCCATACAGCCAGGTCCCGATGATCTTTTCTCAGTAGGTAGGTGTAGGGGTTTATATACCCTCCTCTGTAGGTAAATTATATGTTTGGGAATAGTAAATGTTGATGTTGTTTAGTTGCGTCATCATATGGAGAGTAGAGAATGGAGGGTAAAAAATAGAGTCTTCCGATCGTTAGATAGTTAGTAGTTAGTAAGTACTCTATTATAGGTATCTCAAGGGAGGGAAGAGGGTAGAGAGATACAGTACCTAGGAAAAGGGGAGGGCGGGATTGTATATATGTAGGGCGCAGTGGCTTTACATTTGTAGTGGGTTTAGTTTTAGGGGAGTGACGAATCGATGATAAGACAGAGTAAAGATGTAAAGATAAAGACCCAAAGTCTTCCGAAAACTCGGAATCCTCGGATATACAATGCCCTTTCAAGTATTCAATACATCCAAAAAAGAACTGCAAACACAAAACCTACGTAAATACAAGGACGATACAAAACAACCACAACCACAACCCCAAGAAGGGAACGGTAAGAGATAGGTATATTTTTATTCTTCTCCATCCTCGTTAGGAAGAGAAATCCATGCGAATGAATTACATGTAAAAAGAAGAATGAGGACTAGACCAATAATACTACATATTTACCATGAATGTATCATGATGACCGCTTGTGAAGAAATTAGAAAGAATTCAGTAAACGAACGCCCCAGGTACAAACCCACGCTATGCAAATCGAAAGAACCAAGTAGACGCTATCGCTCTTTCTTCCCCATGAACAAGGTCCCTTTTATGTGTCCACCACCAACTTAGTAACCACCACACTACCAGCCCTCCCACAGTATCTTCTGAACCCTCGTCCCCTTTTACCAGACCGAGTTCTCCTTCATGCGGATACTACATTCTCAGTCGCACCCTTAGCAACACCCACCGCTCTCTCCGCATCATTCTCCAGATCCGCATACGGCTTCGCCACAATCCTGTCTCCGTCAACCAGAACCTCCTTATCACGAAATGCACGCATCAGATCGAGGAACTTGCTCTGTTGGAACTTGTCGCTCGTATCGTTACTCACGTTGGTGAGTAACTGGCCGGCTGTTCGCGCCAAATCATCGTGGTTATGTGTATCTCTCTCGGTCTGATTTTGGGGGAGGATGGAATCTGCGCCGATGGCTGGGAGGGTTTGGTTATTTGATTCCATTTCCATGAGAAGTTCTGCGGATTCGGCAAGGAGGACGCTATCGTCTAAAATGATGGTTTGTTGGGTTTCTGTCGCCACTTCCGTCTCTGTTTCTACTTTGCCTTCTTCAGCGAGAGCCTCAGGTTCAGCTTGGATCTCAAGTTCTGCCTGCTCTGCCTCTTCGAATGCGCGCGCAAATGCCTCTTCATCAAACATATCCGTAGCAGGCTGTTTCTGCACAACTATCGAAGATGCGACTTGTGGCCCTGGAAACCCTCCCATCATATTACCCCCCATGTACTGCCCCCCCATATGCATCCCCGACGCCATAGGAGTATAAGAACTCTGCAAACCGCTCTGTACTGGACTCTGCACATGTGACGCATTCATCCCCGACTGCTGCCGCGCAAACTCTTGATGCCATCCTCCCAGCGCCTCATGTTGTTGCGGTTGCGGCGTATGTGTTTGTCTTTGCGCCGCGGGACCTGCAATATTCAGATTTTGAAAATCCGACGCCCATGATGGACCGGCTGCTTGGAAGGGAGAAGGTGTGTGGGTGTATGTGAATGGAGTTGCGACTTGGGAGTCGAGGGGCGGACGACCGGCTTGAAAGGCCTCGAATTCGGGATCCAGCAGACCTGCATTTGGGCCGGGCGAGGAGCGGAAACCCTGTGCATGATTAGTACATAGATAAAGAGGATGCGAGCTGTGTGATCTACCTGTGATGGGGATTGTCTGTTTATAAGACGATCTTGTTGTAGTGTTCGGTCGACGGAGGTGTGTTTTTGAAATGTATTCAAGGCATTGGAGGGCCCGCACATGGATTCCGCCATCTTTGTTGAAGGTCGGTTGTGGTGGTTTTGTTGGTGATGTGGGAAAGTGGCGAGGTTTTATAGTCAAGCTTTTCCGAACTCTGAAGCTGGATTGGGGAAGTGAAGGAATTATGTATTGTCAATGTATGAGAGATAATGCTTTGGTTGAGGTATTGTTCTTGTCTTTGAGAGGCGTGCGCGCGATCCAGGCTTTGCGACGGGCCGAGGTTGGTCGTGATTCACAGCTCCGATGTAAGCTGAGAACGACAATTGTTGTATCTAACTTTTTGAAAGAGAGTTGAATAGGGGAGACAATAGTATGGAACTGCTATTGTGCGATTGATTTGAGTGATAGTAAAAGATTGAATTGTAATTGGTTCTCTTGCTCTGCAAATGTTGTGTAGGATGGATGAATAGATCAATGTCTTTTGCTTCTGATCCCCCACCAAAACTCGGTTATATCTCGGTGTAGAGTACTTGCTGAAAGATCCAGCTCTTGTAAGACATCAGAACAGCTGTCTACTAAGGTATTACTCACGGAGTTGGATGTAATTTGAATTGGTTTGCCTCGAATATTTGAGTACCTGTGGACTTTGAGTAGTTCGAGTAGTTCACAGTTCCTACTAGAGCTGTAAAATAAAGTGCTCCGATAGAACTCCGAGCCCGAGAACGGAGGCCGGTGTAGGAGTATGTTTGTAATGACTCGAATGAAGAAGGACCAAGAACATGACAGTTGTAGCCCGATTTGTTGGTTTAAAATGCGTCAGTATACTTCTTGCACATAGGTACCTAATACAAGAATCAGCGCCTTTCATTATTGATGTATTGAGGAACTCCTGATGAATCTATGACAGCTTCAAAATCAACAACAAGAAGAATCTTTCTTCTGAAACTTTCATAATGAATTCCACTATATTTCAAATTCTTGAAATCATTTCATGTATATAAAATAAGATTCTCCCAGATACTTACCCAAGTATCCATGGATGGACAGAGAATCTGCCTCCAGCTGATGTTTACATATGCAGGCACGTGACTCAGCCTTCCCTCGGAAGAACTCTTTATCCGATGCACGGCAGACGACAGGGTGGCAGCTTCCTCAGCCCAGTAAGTTAAGTTGGAGGGATTGCGATGAACATTTACAAAGTGTTCTCTCCAATCTAACACACATCTTGACAAAACTCCATAAACTCGTGTCAAGATGGCGCAAGTTATTTCCAACTCTGGTCATGATGACATGATTGTATGTATTTCCCCATTTCCACCTCCCGCGCATACAAGTATAAGTAGAACAATCAAAGCTAACTCACCTAACCTTCTTCAGCATGACGCAGTTCTCGATTATTACGGCCGTCGACTGGCAACCTGCTCATCCGATCGAACAGTAAAGATCTTTGAAGTCGAAGGTGAATCCCACCGTTTGACTGAAACCCTCAAAGGGTACGTTCTGTCCATCCATACCTCTCCATCAAGGTGTTCCTTACTAACAAAACACAACAGTCACGAAGGAGCCGTCTGGTCCGTCTCCTGGGCCCATCCCAAATTCGGCAACATCCTGGCCTCCGCCGGCTACGACGGTCGTGTCCTCATCTGGCGGGAAACAGGAACCTCATGGACCCGCGTCTTCGAATTCACCTTGCACACCGCATCGGTAAACATCATCTCGTGGTCACCACATGAATCCGGCTGTCTCCTCGCCTGCGCCAGCTCCGATGGCAATGTCAGCGTGCTAGAATTCAAAGACAACGCCATGGACCACAAGATCTTCCCCGCGCATGGAATTGGTGTCAACTCCGTCTCCTGGGCCCCTTCGTCGGCACCAGGCAGCTTGGTTTCGGCGGCTGGTGGCGCAGGGGGTGTCAAGAGATTTGTGACTGGGGGGTCGGATAATACGCTGAAGATTTGGGCGTTTGATCAGGCGAGTCAGAATTATAAACAGGAAGGAGCGAGCTTGACGGGTCATACGGATTGGGTGAGGGATGTTGCGTGGAGTCCGACGGTGCTGCAGAAGAGTTATATTGCGTCGGCGAGTCAGGATAAGACGGTGCGGATTTGGACGAGTGATCCGAGTACACCGAATGACTGGAAAAGTACGGAGTTGAGGTTTGAACAGGTTGTTTGGCGTGTGAGCTGGAGTCTGAGTGGGAATGTTTTGGCGGTTTCGGCGGGGGATAATAAGGTTTCTCTGTGGAAGGAGAACTTGAAGGGGGATTGGGAGTGTGTTAAGAATATTGAGGAATAGGATGGAGAAGGTTGAATGATGGGGTGATATGATCATGGTAGTGGAGTCTAAAAGGATAAATGAATACCCCAAATCCTGTTTGTGCCGTTTGTGAATTGGCTATGAACTCTCAATGATTATGTATAGGGACTGCCAATGAATTGAATGTTGGGTGGTCCATAGCTCATAGGAACACTAAGGTGTGTTATACCTTAACCTCTTCCACGCAAAAATCCTCAATAATCACTATACCCCCATCCATCCATCCATCCACCCTCCTCCATGCATCCCCAACAAGGTAATAATATATATAAATCAAAGTCAGAATCCTCTTCATTATTCATTATCTAATTCCCTTTAGGTAGGTCTCTGATACTCACCCATCTCTTCTTTACCACCAGTACCTTACATTACTTGATGTAATCCTATTCTACCGTACTCTGTATCATAATAACAAAACTAGCAACTCACTTTAGCCATTCACCCCCCAAATGATATCTAGAGCTACTACACTACTACCCTTCTACCATCCCTATAATCCTATTAGATAATACTCTAGTACCTAAATTAATCCAGAGAGATATCGAGAGAATTTGGATAGTCTGTGATTCCAACAAGACTCTAGGATATTCGCCTGCGATATAATTTCAATACAACACCATAAGCGATATTGTTCCCTCGTTACACTGACGGGGTTTGAAGACATCTGTGATGCTTCCTTTTCATTGGAAGACCATCCAATCAGCCCCCAAGTTTCACAATGTGCTAGTTGATCTTCGCAGAAAACTCGTTCTTCGACAATGAAGTAACCCATCCACCTCTTTGGTATCGTGGAGAATTCAGCGAGTGTGGTCGGGAAGGGTTTCCTTTGCGCGAGGAAGTTTTTAGGGTAAGGATGGTTGTAGCTGGTACATGTATCAGAGCACGAGTGTCTTTAAGCAGATCTGGATTGCAGAGACTGAAATTTGATAGTCAAGCAGAAGCTTGATATGAAATTCTTCCGTGGGTCCTGGATAACTTTCTATTCTACTTACTCCCAGTGGGAGCGGGCGTAGATAAGGTATCGACAACCGGTCGTCGATACCTTATGTACATTTTTGTATACGCTCGGTTGTAGATACCCTATCGACAATTGTCGATACCTTATCTATAAATGGTTTTTAATAAATAGTTACCAAAATGTCCAAAGTTGTTAATAAATTACAACTTTTTTCTACGTAGTTTTATACTTATTTCTACACTTTTATAGCTCGAATTACTTACTTAAATTAAGTATATACAGAGGTTATAGGTAGGGACAGGAGGGAGTAAAAAACAAAACGAAACGACTAAGTACACTTATCGGTAGGGACAGGAGGGGGGACAAAAAACGACTAAGTACACTTATAGGTAGGGACAGTCGGAACGACTAGTACACTCACAGGTAGGGACAGTTGGAACGACTAAGTACACTCGCAGGTAGGGACGGGAGGGAGTTAAAAAAACGACTAAGTACACTTTTAGGTAGGGACAGTAGGAACGATAGGTAGGCAAAGAGAGGGCGGGGGAAAGGCAGTAATATATAGGCAGTACTCAGTAGTACTCGGAAGTACGTGCGTAGTAGGATCTACGTACCTAAAACTATAATAAAAGTCTATTCCTAGCTACCGGACTAGTAAAAGTACTTAGCGAAATCGAGAAAACTTATCCTATACTTAATAAAAAAAGGTTTTATAGAGAACGCTATAGGGATAAATAGACGACTATTAGAGACTAATAGACCCTTTTATAAGAAAATTATTTTTTAAAAGAAAACTTCCCCTATAATCGGTTGTAGATACCCTATCGACAATTGTCGATACCTTATTTATAACCGGTTATAGATACTTTATCTACACCCGCTCTTACCTACTAGGAGGGTAAGCGAAAATCATAGATAACTTTTTTTTTTTTAGGTTGTTAATACGGTATCGACCGGGTGTACATAAGGTATCGACTTTTCTGCTCCTACTGGGACTGCCTACTCTACACCATGTAATATTTGCCTTCTATCTGGTAAGTTGCAGTTATATCATTGTATGACGTGTTGTTTGTGGAATCCTACTATTCTGCAATATGGCATGGTTTGTTGCAATTGGAACCACGGGATGGGTCTAGGGTGTTGAGTTGCGCAAGTCACTGCATGTCCACCCTTCGCATACTTTCTCATTGCCCGAGATACGATTATGATCCGAATGCTTATCCTTAGCACCTTGCTGGTTTATTTGTTATTGAGTGCACTGGATTAGCTACTATCACCTGCTGCCTGCTTTCATTCTTTTGAGTGTATTATATTTGAACGCTAAAGATAATAATCGTTACAAACTACAACAACAAAAAACACCACGAACAACTCTTGCCCTGCACAGAAATCCAATAGCACCACAGCTAAGCCCTCCGAACTCACACATCCCATCTGGTCCACCAACAGACGATTCCATCGAGCTTACCCATCGCATAGAGTAACAGCACCGGGACAAAATGTTTCTCAAACATCGCATACCTGCCGCTACTCTCCATTTTGGCCAAGGGAGTCCGCTCCCTTTGTACTGATCAAAATGTGACTGAAGAGCAATCTGCGAAGGACGGGTTATTCTGTAATCACCCATGCTGAAAGAATGTACAATGAGCGTGCAGCAGCATACTGTCCGTCTTGGGATAGATGATCTCCATGTGTCTTCAATCGCTTAGCTTCCGTCACATAATCCACCGAGACCAAGCAAGGCAAATTTGACGCAGCAAGAAACTCCTCAGTCTTTTTCGCACTTAGACCATTGACCACAATACCCACTTCTCCGTAATACATCGACAAGAGCATAGCTAATCTCGTCGAAGCCACGAGATCAGGAAGACAACAATGCTGAGCAACACAGTTAAACCCCAGATGTACATCAGTATTTTTGCCACTTTCTTGTGGCTTCTTGTTGAAACTGATCATTGTGATCGGGTTCCCAACGGATGACTCCGTTGGCTTACCTATCGCGTAGAGCGTGAGGATTGTGGACCAACGGAGAAGATCTTCGTATTGAGAAGACTCCCAGATATGGACCCAAGTCCAAATACTAGGTAGGTATTCAAAGGATTGGTGACAGCTTCTTTTGTAACTGATTTGTTGAGGAAGGAGTTCAAGTGTGTCCATTTGCGCGATGAATTGACCTTTGATTCTCGCTTGTTGCTTGTTTTCATTGGAATGGATTCCAGCTCCCTCAGATGGAGCGTCGTTGGCAGAAGCTGTTGCTGTCGCTTAGAGTAGCGTCCGCCGACGAGTCGACGGCTCATCTGCTTTGCCTGCGCCACGCACTTGGCCAGTACATACACCCTGTGTATGACAAACTCGATACAACATGCTTCTACGCCCCGATCCATCTAATTCTTGCTTGTACTTTTGTTTCGTTGATGTGAACTGGAGTTTGCCTGGATGGAGCCGGCTTACATTGGGAAAAGCTCTCTCTGTTGGCGTCGCTTAGAGTAGCGACCAACGGCTCATCTACCTTGCCTTGCCTGCGCCACGCACTGCTGGAAAAACCTAATACAACACGCTTCTACGCCCCGATTCATTGCGCAAGAATGTAGAATCTCAATATCAATTCTTCAGTTGCGAAAGTGCAATCTCCTGGTGATATGCTTGCTCTGTGCAGGATTTTATACCATCAAAATTCTCATTTTCCTTGCTGGTGAAAGTAATATTGTTGTATTCAATGAGAGAACGACACTGAATTTCTCTTGCTATGAACGTGTCAGGGTATCGCTATGAGCGTACGAGGACAGTTCCTGAATAAGGTTGCGATTGAACGCGAGGGTCTAAGGGACAGCATAGGCCCACAGAACAGACTCTCTGATTCCAGCAATGGATTGGGCTGGTTTCTTCAAGAAGATAGTTTGATTTGATGTTGGAAATTTCGGGGCTAGGGAGATGAACTCCACATCCCTCCCTTGCGGTATTGCCATTCTTCAGAACCTGGGACCAATGAACAGCGGAAGTACGGAAACATTCTATTATAGCAGCACCACAGAATTATGCCAACTACAACTCTAATCCCCCCCCCCCCCCCCCCCCCTCCCCAGACCTAGTTCAAGCTATGGCGTCGGTGATAGCAGTGCAGATCCAGTTTAATTCTCCAAGTGGCGTTCTTCGTTCCTGAAGCCTGCCAGGTAGCTTCTCGGCTCGTTCAGACATCCACCGAGACGGCCATAAGGCCATTTCAATCGGAGTGGTCAGACAAGACGTAAATACATCTGCAGGCAGGAGGGGATTGGTCGGAGAACTGGTCGGAGGACTCTCCGACAGAGAATGGATTTTCGACAGTAAACCTCTGTGGAGGTGGCAGAAACTTGCTTTGGGTTCTCCCAATAGGCCGGATACTTTTGCATTCCAGAGAGATCTGGTGGCGGAGTTGGAAAGTAGGAAGATTGGAAGCTGCTGACCGACGAGCTGTGAAGCTCTGGGTCTCCATGATTAGACAGTCGGATGATGATTCAAACTTGAATCTTCAACTTCCAGATCCCATTCTGGTATTTTGTACTTGACTGATGGTGACCTCCGAGCTCGGTGTTTAATCCCTACCGCCTACTTCAAACTGCATTCTCCCCCCATTCCCATTTTCTGCATTCTCACCGGCCTCATCCTCGCCGGGCTCATCAATAAATCTTCTAACCAACGCACCAAGAAGCATTATTCAAAGCACAACTTTCCCCATCGACGAAACAACAGCAATCTAATTGATAACTCTAGTTGGCCGAGCTTCCTCTGTGGTTGAAGCCTTTTTTGGTCCTCGCTTTGCAGTGGCGCTCTTGACAACTGTCAGTGTATTACTGGAACGTACCAGAATAATTGAGACTGATCGCAAAGATGGACCATGTCCCAGAGACAGCTCATACTCCACAAAACAACATCACTGTCACATTTAACCCCGTTGTGACTTCACACTTGAGTCACTCCAGAGTATAGCGCTATCCACTCAGCTCGAACCCTCACAACAACCGGCTAATAACTGCTGACGAACTTGGTGAGACCAATGGTTTCTTGTTGATAACCACAGACTTCTTAGTTACGCGATACGGGCCTGTGGAGTGCCAGAGATCTTCGGTCCACTTTGCGTCTCTGGTCGCCGTAGTCCTCTTCTTCTTCAAGCTCAATAAACCGACCTCGAACGCGAAAAGAAAATCGACAATTAGTTTATCCTACAAATAGCTTGCAGATTCGCTGGAGCGACATAGGAATTCTCGACGGCAGATGATTCCTCGGCGGCAGATGTCTTCTTGCTGACGCCAACTGGCTTCGCACCCTTTGTTGCGGCCAGGGCCATGCTCTGCTCCAGCGTTTGGCGTGGTCTTCTTCACGGTTGGCTCTGGGATTGTGGGAAAGACTCGAGGTCGGCTGTTGCCTCCCTTCCAGAGGCATGTTAAAACTGATCATTGTGATCGAAACATATTACCACCCATCCTGCGAGGTTGAGATTCTTAAATACTCTATGCTAGTAGCGACTAGCTGGCTTCACGCCCTTAGTGGTGGCCTTCTTGGGTCCACGCTTCGCACCAGAGTTGGCTGTGGTCTTCTTGACGGTTAGTTCCGGAATGGTAGGGAACACTCTGGGGCGGCTGTTGCCTCCCTTCCAGAGCCATGTTAAAACTGATCATTGCGATCAACGCAGATTACAACCCATTCTAAGCGGTTGAGATTGCTAAATACACTGTACTGGTAAACGCGCCCAGTGGGCTTTGCTGCCTTGTTGGTTCCGGCCTTTGGTCCTCTCTTTGCGCCAGTGTTGGCGGTAGTCTTCTTCTTAACAACGGGCTCTTGGATTGTCAGAAAGACTCTGGGGCGGCTGTCTCCCCACTTGCGAAAGCATGTTACAACTGATCATTGTGATCGAGACAGACTACTATCCATTCCAAGCGGTCGGGATTGCCAGATACTGTGTGCTAAGGAATGCCCCACGAAAAGGACAAGCCAAAGAAGGTGTGGAAGGCAGCAAACCATCCTATTGTTTGGCCAACAGAAGGGAGATGATTGCAGGAATGAATGCTGCGGTACCTTCAAGATCAAACTCCTTGATTCGGGCTTTTCAACCAAGACAGGCCATAACTTCCCACCATAGAGGCTTCTATTCGACCATGCCCGGTGGGAGCTTCCTACAAGACGCCCCCTTTGCTCTTAGCTCTCTCGACATGCTCATTTTCCACACATTTTGACAGTGCCTTATTCGTCTTCTGATAAGTGGTCGGGAGATCTCACGAGATGGGAAGGCGACCGAAGAAGGTATCTCAAGATATCGTGTGTGTACGGTGAAGAATATCGAAGAGATGGATGGTCACCTAAGTGGTATCCAGTTAAGAAAGCGAAGGAGAGTCTCCGATTGAGCCATCATCTGACTGGTGCTTCCCAAACTGAGCGAAGAATAACGAAGAGGTAGGATGACTTTTCTGCGAGTATGAAATTCTCATCTTATGTTGAAATCGGTCTCGAAGCGCTTGAATGTGTAACCAATGAAAGAGAGTGTGATTTCGGGTGCTTCGATACATGACACACACCACCAGCTGCAGAACGAATGAAGAAGAACGAAGAAATAGGACGACGTTTCTGCGAATATTTGAATTGCTGATCTTCGGTTGCGGTTGATCTCGAAGCTCTTGAAAGTGTAGCGAACACGAGTAGATACTTGACAGCCAGACCCATTATTCTGTAGAAAGAAGGTAGTCGAGTATACATTTGACAAGTGGACACAATCAGAAGTGAGAGGTGGAATCGTACAACCGACGACCATGCACGCTTCCTGCGACAGCTGGGAATGGTTCTCTGGATGGAACAGTCAATTGATTGTATGTGGCCCCCCAGATTTGTGTATCCGCAGTAAGCGAAGGTTCTTGCCCAGCATCTCGGTTCGCTAACCGATTGTTTGACCACAGCAGCACCAGCAGCACCAGCAGCAGGTTCGGCTTTGAATCCGTGCTTTGGTGGTAAAGCTGGCGTTCTATTGCGCTGCGGACTGCCTGCGCGGGAGGCCGGGCTCGTAGCTCTCGTGTTGGATGGTGCTTCAAGTTTGACCATCGCACGGGACGTGCGAATAGCCTCATTTTCAGCCTTTCCTTCCTACTCCTCTCCCCATTCCAACCTCTCCTTATCCACTCCTTTCCAGACAAGTGACCCATTCTTCTCTCCTTCTCCTAGCCATTGATATGGATCTCCTGCTCATTTCCTAGTGGCCAGGAGAGTGAAAGAGGGGAGGTACCATACACTGTGGAAGATGAAGGGTGCTGGTAAAATGCGTGGTGTGTCTGTGAGACCAGCGTAAACAGCATCCAGAAAGGCTTTCGGTTCGGCTTCGCTGTCTCGCCATTCCATGTACAACTTTTGTAACTCAGGAACCTCGTACGCAAATGGCTTAGCAGGAACAGTAGCTTGGACAACAGCAGGGACAGCAGAAGGAACAGAAACATTGGTACATTGAAAAGGAAAACTTGGGGCAGTGACGGTGATGACTGGAGCTTGAAGACGCGGACCTGGGTGTTGATGGACAACGATTGGAATCATTGTTGGAGCTGCGACGACAGGTTACGCCCTTGAGCTTGCTCGGAGAAATCTATGTGTAGACTTGCCATGCTGTTTGACTGTATCTTGGTGGCGAGTGTGGTTGACAGACACATGCTTAGGTGCTTGCCGATTGATTTGTTGTGATGGTTGAGTGCTTTGGTCTTGTGGAGAGCCAGTAAAGGGAGCATCTCCACGCGCCACTCTTGCTGCCAAAGAGAGCTTGGCAGGGAGTGTAGTGGGGAGACTTGAGTAGAGAGATCGGTGGATGCATGGCTTGACAAGACTGCCAATCGTGACGGCGAGTCCAGAATACTGGGAGATCTGGGAACTGTCGGACTCCAGCTATTGCAATGTCAGTCAATGAACTTGTCAGGAATTAGGAATGAGCACATCCAAGCGGACGATGAAAGGAAGAGAAATAATATTTACCTGTGTATCATGCCTCCCCAGCCGACACTGTCGACTTCCTGAGAAATCATTTGATCGGATGCACCATTGGCCATGCGGCGGCGCGGCGAGGGCTGGCATAGTTAGCAAAACGAGTACTCCTCAGCTACGGCACCAGACATACCTTCTTGGCCGCATTGCCAGTGATGGCACCCTCGGACTTCTTGATCGCACCCTCTGTCTGGAAATTGTGTTAGCAAAGGTCAATACAATTATTGATAGCTTGTACAAACCTTTGTAGCAACAGAGTGCTTCTCATCATGCGTATGCATGACTTCGGCGGTCCAGAGGCGAGTAATATGTCCGTCTGGACGCCGACGCCAGAGGCATAGGCATGGTCCAATTGGATTTCTGGGACATGCCCGTTTCCGGGAACCACGGCATTCAACAGTCCCACAGAAGTTGACGTTTGCGACTGGCAAGGTCAAGATTGAACGTCGCAGAAGCCTGCGAAGTTGATGTGGAGGAGGGAAAGTTCACGAAGAGGAGAAGTTCAAGTTCAAGTGCGGGGCGTCGCTCGGGTTCTCGGGAGATTATTTTCCTAGGCAACCGCGATTTCTTGGCAGTTCCACGAGTCAGGTTAAAGCAGCACTGTATTCAGTCATCTTACGATTGTTCACGCAACTCAATTTACAACCCAGTTTTTCGTATCTACATGATTGTTGTTCAGTGTTGAGAAGGATTCTCGCTTAATCGGTTGTGTACTGGTTCGCTTCGTTCAGGGGAAGGGGAAGTGAAGCGGATCCGAAGTTCAACCGACATGAGGAAAATCTAGCCTTGGAACATTCTTTCACAGTGACCTGGGACCTTGTTCAAAGTGATCAAACCTCTTTGGGCTAGTACAGAATAGTAAGAGAAATGCGATGGGTTAATTGGGTAAGAGACATCATGTTTGGACGCGCGCCCAACGATAAATTATGACTCAGAGTCATTTAGGAGTTGTTAATGGACTTCGTCTCAAACTCATCATGGCCATTATGACAAATAGAACTCATCTGAGGACATAGTCAAATTGAATTGGGATGTAACGTTCTCAAATATTGAATCTGGTAGAAGGAGATTGTCAAAACTTGTGGAGAATTCCTCAATTAATGTTGTGATTAGTGATAGAATAAACTACACATCAGACAAGCGTCTAAACAATAATACACAAAGAGTCCAGACAGCACAAGCCTTGTTTGAAAATTTATAATTACTCCTCCTCCTCATCCTCCTCATCCTCCTCTTCCTCATCTTCTTCAGGGGTATCTTGATTTGCTTGCTTCTCCAGATACCTTATCGCCCTTTTTATTTCAGGCCTGTCAGGTTGAGGATTTTCAGATCTGAGCTGCTCAATGTGAAACTGGGCTTCATGAGCTGCGAACTTCGGGCAATCTTTGTCAACCCAGTGGGAGAAGCCACACTTACGGCAAGGCGACGGCGTTTTACCCTCATCTTTGTCTTTACGCAGTTTTCTCTCCTTTCTGCGTAACGTCTCGAAGAACTCGTGATGCATCTCTCCTGACTCTAGTGCCTGGAAATATCGTTTGTTACTGGCTTCAGGGCGACTTTCTCTCCAGACGTAGAACTTTTGCGTAACACTATCCCTTACGTTATCGAACAAGGCGGGCTTTGTCCAGTTTGGTACCTTCTTCATCCAGTTGGGAGGAGGTGGACGTCTGACGCTGATGAAATTATGGGTCCACTTTTCATTTGTGAACTTGCCGTTCTTCCAATACTTGGAAAGTTTTTCGAGCCTCTCCCAGCTTTTCTAAAGCACCTCCTCCTTTGCTACCTTTCCCTTCTCCTCGGACTCCCACATATTCTTGGCCTCACGCTCCTCATTGACCACTCTGACAACTCTGTCCCAAAAGTCTTGAGGCAGACCTTCCGGACGCTTTGAACTTAACTCTTCCACCATCCATTTATTGACCGATTTCGGCCCGACACGCTAGGTTTTCATTAGTTATGAGCTCATGAAAGGACGGAAGCATCCATACGTATGGTTTGGATGGAGTAGTAGGCTCCTGTTAGAACGTAACGATTAGCTTTTGTGTCTTGAATAGTGCACTTTGCAGGATGCTAATATTTACTGGTGGAACTCGAAAGCGGCCCTTCTCATCCTTCTGAACTGAGTCAACTGTATTGGAAGACATCACGACTTGAGAAACGTGTACTGTACAAAGTATCACTTGAGAGTACTGGACCGCTTCTTAGAAACAAAAAAAGTCGAATGAGGCTAAATCCAAAATTCTTCCGTTTCCAGAAAAATCTTTAACAATTGAACACTTCTCAGGAGTTGTGCTCAAGGTGAAAAAATACTCTTGGTGAACTTCCTTCCTGACTAGAACCACTCCCCTTTTTATAGAGGATCCGCACTTGGTTTGACGACACTACACTTCAGCAGTTCGAGTCATCATCTTGTAGAAAGTTTGGGGTTTGTGCGAGGAATCATTGACATATGACTCGATTATCTTGGATAATTGAGTCACTCGGCAATTACAACAATCGGTTTGTTCATCAGTTTATGAGATGGGAGTTTGTACTTCTTTTGCTTGCTGAGCTTCTAATGACTTATCTGACGTGTCTTGCAAATAAAATCTACGACTACTCATACCCGTATAACATCAAAATCAGCCCTTTTTGTTCAAATAATAATAACGACGGATTCATACCTTAAAACCTCTATATAATATAAAAGAGGTAATTTAAGAATTCCTTCATAGATCCTCGTGTAGAAATCTCGAATCTGTTTGAATTGCTTCAAGTAAGTAAAGACACGTAAGAGAATAATTACGTTTTCGAGACTTCGCAGTACCCCCAAGGCCCTATCAGACCTGGGCGCCGATACGATATAATATCGGATATCGCGATATATTATCGATATAGAATCCCACGATACCGATAATTATCGGCTGAAATCTGACGATATCGATAATTATCGGATTTTTTTGTACCTAGCATTAGTATATTTCAGGCTGCTTTTGGGGGGGTTTTAAGGTGATTCTAAGCGGATTTTCGAGGGATACAAGTATCTAATAGGTACGGTTAGGGCCTAGGTTATACACCTAGGCTCGTTAGCTGTCGTATCGGCTCCTTTATAGATACATATACAGGTAAAAATTCGCGATACACTTAGGGTTAAAATCCTAGGGGGATTAGGTGTAGATACGAGTAGTGATATTAGTGTAAGCAGTAGTAGTGGTGTTGACGGTCACGTGATTAATGAAGGACATCCACTTTCTTAGGTTAGGATTTATAGAATAACGTATTATGATTAGTCCGGGCCCGGATTTAAGTGTGACACGATACGGAGTGTCTACGTGAGTAGAAACTTTGTAGTCGTTTCAAAAGTTCTAAAGGGTAAGACCATCGAGATCTACGGTATGGCAAAAAAAGAAGAAGAAAAGATATATCCCCTTTCCCCAAGTATAATACAAGCTCCAAGATCTCTATATAACAATATAAACACCTACTCTACTCTAGCTAATCACCTAGTCGAACCTAGAATCCAATCCATTTTAATCCCTCACACCTAATCATCTGCCCCATCCAAAACCTAAATCCTTTCCCCAAACTACCATTACCACCGACATATCACTTATCCATATCACTTATCCATCTCACCCCTCACTCCCCACCATTTCGACAATATCTTACCTACCATCTTATCTTCCAATAACATACCCCATATAGTCTTTACAATCCAATCCTCTAACCATTCACAAAACCTCGAATTTCAAATCTCGAACCCCGAACGGAAAACGGAAAAGGTAAGATCAGTGAGACAGGATAAGTATAGAAGATGGGAGATAGGAGGTGGAGAAATACTGTAAAACAAATAAAACTCGGGATAGAAGCTAAGTATCATAATACCGGTACGATTTTTGCATGAGATACCTAAGGAATGGGTATAGCTTATAGTACTCTATAGTACCTACCTAGCTAGCTCATAGGTTATTTGTTTACTTGTTTGTATGGTGTATGATGTATATTTACCTAGGTATCTAGGTAGGTAGGTAGGTAGGTAGGTATATAACACACCGGAGCTCTACCTATCTGAATCTTTGAACACTGTAGGTAGTCTTTCAGGGAATGTAGTGGAAGTTGAATTGATTGTCTCAATTACCAGCGTACTGGGACATCGGATGTAATCAAGTAAACCATCTCCATCTATCTATTTTTACTGTAGTCCAGAGTATCGCTCAAGTACATCATCAATCCCGAACCCAAGCTCAATCACCCAAGCTCAATCCTCCCACCCATATCCATACAACCCACGCCCGCCCCCCGGCTATCTAACATAGCTATACTAAAACAACAATACCAAAGAGAAAAAAAGGAAAGGAAAAAAAACACCGAACACCACGCTCACAACTGACAAACTGACCGATTTATCCCTGAAGAATACTGTACTGTATGCGTAATATATCCATACCGTATGCATACCGTATATATATTCCAAACTTCCCCTTTCCACAGCCAACCAAAGGATATCATATCTCAACCAACCAACCTGACCCATCCAAACAAAACAACACAAACATCCCAGCACGGGAAAAGACAAGGACACCAGAACAAGGCCCTCCTACCCCACAGCATCATTAACAATATCCCTCAACACCCCCTGCATGGGCATCTTATACGGCTTCATCCCAACAACACTCTTCCTCGGAACCCTCTTCCCACACGCCCTCCCATTTTCATTTTCCCCGTCCTCTCCAAGACCACCACCACCCACCTTCCTCTTCATCCCTCCCTGTTCCAAAGATCTCAACTGCGTCGCACCCACCCGACTACAAGCCGTCCCACTAACCTGCGTCGCGCCCACCTCAAAGTAATGCTCCGTCATCGCCTCAGGGGGAACATCAAAAATCCACCCCCGTCCATCCATTAACCCCACAAACCGATGGATCATCTCCTCCTCCCCCCCTCCCCTGCCAGAAAGCGTCTCCCTCGAGCCAACAACCAACAACTTCGTCTTCGCGCGGGTGAAAGCGACATTAATCCGTCTCCAATCCTTCAGGAGCTCACCAATGGAACCCGCTTCATTGCTGCGCACCAGACTAAGGATGATAACCTCCTTGTCACGCCCTTGGAAGCGGTCAGCGGTATGCATCTCTACATCCTTGTGGTGTCTCAAGGAGTCCTTGAGGAGCGCGAGCTGAGAGCGGTAGTGTGTCATTACGCCGATAGATTCCGCGGGGACGCCGACGGTGAGGAGGGCTTCGACGAGTTGGGTGCAGAGGGTTGCTTCAGTTTGGTTGACGATGCGGTTTCCGCGTGCTTGTTCACGGGATGCGGGGAGGAGGGGGTCGGTGTTGAGGAAGCGGACTTTGGCGTGGGGGTCGAGCATTTGGCGGAGCCAGCATGAATTCGTGTTTGCGGACCGACAGAAGGATTTCTGGGTGTGGGAGAGGGTTGCGGGCGTGAAGTGGTGGGCTTTGAGGCCGTCGGTCAGGTTGGGGATGGTGAGTTGGCGTTGGGCGACGGTGTCGCTGCCGCATTTTAGACGCCCGTCGTAGATTAGGTTGTTGCTTAAGGCCATGACGTCTTCGCACATGCGGTATTGGTGTTCGAGGTAGACGACGGAGCTGGGGTGGGTGTCGGAGAGGTGTTTGAAGAGACTGATATCCAGACCACCCAGACGAGCTTCTTCGTTTTGGACGAGTGGTGGGAGTTGGTTGTGGTCACCGACGAGGATGAAGGTTTTGGCGAGGCGAATAGGTCCTAGACAGACGGGAAGAGTGATTTGAGATGCTTCGTCTACGATGCAGTAGTCGAATGTTCTTTCGGTGAAGATGGCGTGGTTGATACCCAGGCAGGTGGTTGCTACGATAGGGGCATCGTGCCAGGCGCTTTTGATCTCATCAAAAGTCTTCTTGGGCGTCGCTGCGAGAGTTGCGAATTCGCGTACATCCGGATGGACCTTCGCAGGCGTGCCCAGGCGCAGGATGCCCATATGGTCATGTTTCAGTTTCAACAGGATGTTATCCACTGCAGTGTGCGTATACGAGGTAAGTAAAACACTCTTTCCTTGCAAGACGAGGGCTCTGATGATATGTGCAATCGTCGTCGTTTTTCCGGTTCCCGGCATTCCAAGTACCAAAGCATAATCTTCAGCACTCATGACCTTTTCAATGGCTTTTCTCTGGTCACCGTTGATAGCATCGCCTTCCTTCAGCGTATAAGCAGTCGACTTGGTCTTGAATCTAGGCGCATTGAGATCAACAACCAATCCACGAATATGACGAGAACCGATAGGGCCATCAGCCATGACCTGAATGAGATTATTTCGCACGGTAGCCATTCCATTGCTGAATTCATCCTTGTCGAGGCGATATCGAATTGGCTCTTCCTCTGATTTTCCTTCCATCAACTGAGTTGGAGATACTCCAACTTGCATGATGCTAGTAAATACCTGATTATCCGTTTCATCAAACCCAACCTGACGGATGCGCGCATTATGTAGACGACGGTCAACGGCAACCGTGATCCTATCTTTCCGTACCTTGGTGACATACCCATTCGCAAGCGCAAAGTGACCCTTCTCATCCGAAATAACAATCGGTTCTCCCACAATAATTTGCGACGCGAGGAAAGAAAAATCAGCAGACACCTCTGGCTTCATGAGAGTGTAGTTATACCGATTGATCTTGGCGTTGCCCAATTCTTCGTAGCCCGATCCGGGCTGAATAACAACATTTGAGAAACACCGTCCCAATTTCTCTCGTTCCGAACTAAGCATAGTCCATAATTCCCTTCGAAACTTGAGACTTTCTTTCTCTTCTTTCGTGAGAAGGTCATCCCATTTGAGGAAGAATTCCTTATGTTTGGGAGTCAAATGCTTTACCACTTCATCAAATTTATCTTTCATGCCACTGGTCTCTTCATTTCCATCGTCGGCCAGTTTGTGATAAATGAAGCAAGGCACTTTTGCGTAACATCGACCACACATGTGCTCTTTCTTAAGCATAGGCGGTAATTGGGCGTCGCGTTCCCGAACAAAACAAGCCAATTCGTTTCGTTGCATGATCATATGTCGTAACTCGTGCCGGATCTTGGGAATCCTTATCGTTTCGGAGGTCTCCATATAGTAAAGAATGCCATATGCAACTTCCATATCATAGCGGTCGGATAATAAAAGGTTGTAGAGGGCCGTCTGCGCTCGGTGAGAGGCGCTAGGGTATTTGCCAGTCTTGACTTCGAAAGGAACAGTCAATGTCCGCTGCTTGTTGCCATCATGCATTGTGACCTGAACGGTTGCATCAATATTACCTTTGAGACCGTACATTGGTGACCATACATGTTCTTCAACGTCAAGTAATTTACTGACGCACATACTTGCCGTCTCGCCGTTCCCTGCTTGCACAGTCGCCTCAGGCTATCGATGGTTAGTATTTAATGTATGCATCTGAAGGGAGATGAATCACTTACCTTGGGTTGAGAAGATACAAAAAGCTCCGCCCAAGCCTGGAGCTCAGGCATTTTGCTTTTGAGATATTCAATGGCATGTGGAATCTGTATCTTGATGGTATAGAGGTCCTCAACATGCATGGTAGCGACACTCTCAATCACTTCCTCCAGCCATTCACTATCCCATCTGTTCGTAACCAGCGCTTGTTGAAAGATCTCATGCAGAAGAGTACCATACACCATTGGAGGGGCAGCATCACCGGTAGCCTTGACTCTATCTTGAAGTACAGCTCGTCGAGTACAGCCAAAGGAATCAGCAACAACGGTAGCTGATACAAGATGATCGGGGTGAAGAATCAACATGTTCTTGTCATCGTCGATGATGCATTGTGACTTATGGAAAGAACCAATGACATGGACATAGGCTTTGACAGTAACAGGAGTATGTTGCCAATCGCCACGAAGATTGACGAATACGGTAGTTTTGGTGTTTTCAACCTCGAGGAAGAGAATCTAGAGAGGTTAGCATTCTGTATTTTGTGGATGGTAAAAACCAACCTTTTCATCACACCAACGTTCTTTAGCATTCTGATATTTAGAGAGTGTTATGGCGTTGACTAGATATCTTTGGATTGCCTGTACTTCTCGTGTGGTCTACAATAATCTTAGCTTATGTTGGTGCTATATATTGCTACGAATATCTTGTACGTACAGGTATCAACCCTCTAGCAGATTTTGGTATAGACTGGGTAGCAGCTACCGCAGCTTCAAAATCATCAACGTCGAGATCGCCATCTCCAAACTCATCATCAGAGTCTGCATTTGATACCTGTGGCGCAGCTTTCTGATTTCTAGATACGCTTGGCAACTGAAGCTTCTTCACTGGAGAACGTCTATCAAATTGAGACACCACCTGCTCCAAATCCCCAAAATCATCATCATCAAATTCATCAAAGTCTCCAAAGTCATCCGCTTCTGCTTTCCTCTTATTCGACGGTGTAACATTCTCTGGTTTTAGAGTTGATGCGGACTTCTTTGGTAGACTTGGGGGTTGAGGTGGTGGACCTGGACGCACATATAAAGATTTTGGTTGAATATTTAATGTTTTCTGAAAGGATTGTGATTCCAGTGTCTCCAGAAGACCGGCATCAAGGTCGTCGTCATCAAATTCGTCACCGTAATCAGATTCAGGTTTCACTGATTCTTCTCTCTGGTAAATTTCCTCTGCAACAACTTCTTTCTGGTGTTCTTTATAGGATGATGAGCCACGGCGTTCCTTTTGAGCCTTTGGCGAGTTGCGGTCAACGGTTAATATACCTTTCTTATACGACGCGCGAGAAGGACTCGATCGTTTTGGGGATTTGCTCTCACAGAAAGGGTCTCTTGGTTGGGACATACTTTCCTGAACTCGTTCGATCAAAACTGATAATTTTGAAGGACCGATATTAACAGGTTCTGTGAAAACATCGCCATCAGAAGCCCCAATTTTCCGACGCTTGGGAAATTGAGTTCCACAACTATTTGCTCTTCGAAATCCTGCAACTCCTCGTGGTGTATTGCCATTCCGAGAAGGTTGGGGAGAGGAGTTTTCCATGATATGTGCTAGTGCAGGTACGGTATGGTCCTGGGGTGTTGTGGAATTTGCCCCATTCAGCGAGTAGCGTCCCCATAACTCAGATCCAGGGTCGACTTGAAGATTATCATTTCTAAAATATGGTGGTGCTGGTGAGGATGCCGGAGGTGAAGAACTTCTAGCTCTCTTCTTTGCCCTTCGCAGCCCAAAAGGCGTTGTCATAGGCGGGGAATCGTCATCATGTTTCCACTCTATTCGATCCTCTGGAGATACATTCTTTTGCACGACTCTCTGTACATCGCTCATTCCTATCAATTCAGGCAATGCCAATCTACTCGCGGGGGTTCTTGGGACATCGCGCTTTGGTGGTTCGGGGAGTGAAGGTTGTTCATCTGTAGGAGTTTTCGCTTTCTCGGGGGAATCTTTTCGTGGAGAGCTTTTGTTGAGTGTTCCAAAACTGGCCTCAGAGTTTTCCTTGTCGTCATCGGAAAGAAAGCTTATAATAATTGGTTCCTTGAGGTCTGGTTTTTGCCCAGCGAATTGAAAGTTGCTGAGTTTATTCTTTGTAGCCGTAGAAACAGGGACTGGAGGCTTTTCTTGTAGAGGTTTGGATGGAGGGTTCTTGGCTTTCTGTGGGCCTTGGTAGCTCTTATTTCGGGCCCATTGTGATCGGTTCTGTGGTTGCTGCTGTTACGCGCAGATGGTTAGTGATGAATTCCCATGGGGAACACAAACCGATTCTTGCCTTATTGGAGTGGTTCTGGTCGGAGAATGACTTTTGAAGAGGCATATTTCCCTTGGCAAGGCCAGCACAGCAGGTATGAGAGATGATGAGGGGATTTGTGCTGGTGTGTGCTGGTGGGATTAGTGGTGGTGGTGGTGGTTTGTAGTCATAACAATGCTGCAGTTCAAGTAGCACTCTAGGACTTTACATGTCCAAGTGCCCCCTGCCTTCTCAGAAACACAGAGAGACGCGACGCGTTAAGGGCAAGGCTGGCTGGGCAGCCACTCCCACGGTGTTGCAGCCACAGCCACAGCCACATTGTAACCCCAGCGCTGTCAGTCTACATCCCACCTGCCGATTCTGGCCGATCTGATGCCGCTGGCCCCACTAAATAAACTAGATATTAGCCGAGACAACCCGACGGGTCCAGCCGGGAGGGAGGTGCTTGGGCCCCACCAGATTTTCGATTTTCGCCTGCAAGCTTCAGAACCTCGGGACCTATCCCTGCAATAACTTTGGAGATCACTTGGTAGCAAGTTGGTGTGTTGGTTTTTCTATGAATCTTATCCTCATCCTCCCCACTACTCCAGCACACATTCCTGCAATTGCTTTTCCCCGCGCCTCAACACCATCCTACACTGTAAGTCAACGTGCCGGCTTTTGGGATGCATTGTATGCATGTGGTCCATCCACTTTCTGCAAATCTCACACTTGGCTATTTCTCCCTGCTAACCATCTGACAACACAGACCATACCCCACCATGTCGTCCAACGCCAAACCTTTGCCTTTCCAATACCAATTCGGCGCTGGTATGACAACCTCCAATCCTGTTCTTGTGTCTGGGTTGAAGTTAAAACAAACATGTGTAGGTGCTGTGGCCGGGATCTCTGAAGTGAGTCTGCTACTATTGTTTTGAAAAATTCCGAGAGAAGAGAAATGTTGGCTAAATGGCGCCATTTCTAGATCCTGGTTATGTACGTTTCCCATGCTCAAACTTGAAAAAACTCTAGAATCTAGCTAATTCCTTCAAAAGGTACCCATTGGATGTCATCAAGACTCGAATGTAAGCTTTATCGTCAAGTCCCTCGCATCCGACGCCGAACCCGATGTTGACGAACCTGCAGACAATTACAAACTGGCACTGCAACTGGCGCAGATAGATATAATGGCATGTTAGATTGCTTCCGAAAGATTCTAAAGAATGAAGGGTACGTTGAAAAATATCGATTGGAAACTTCGACTGATCGAAGGCAAGTGTTGGCCGATTTTATCGTGGTATCGAAGCTCCCATTTTGATGGAGGCGCCAAAGCGAGCAATCAAATTCGCAGCCAATGACTCGTTTGGTAAAATGTACCGAGATCTATTTGGCGTAGAAAAAATGAACCAGTCGCTCTCAGTCTTGACCGGTGCTAGTGCTGGAGGTCTCGAAACGTTCGTTGTGGTACCCTTTGAGCTGGTCAAAATTCGTCTTCAAGACAAATCTTCCGCTTCCAAATACAGTTCCACATTTGATGCACTTAAAAAGATTGTCAAAGCTGAGGGTGTTCTTGCCTTATACAATGGATTTGAGAGTACTATGTGGAGGCACGTCATATGGAACGCAGGCTATTTCGGTTCGATTTTCCAAGTTCGCGAGCTCCTCCCCAAGACCGACAACAAATCCACCCAGATGGGCTTCGACATGATCTCTGGTGCGGCTGGAGGAATCTGTGGTACAGCACTCAACACACCAATGGATGTGGTCAAGTCACGTATTCAAAACAGTCCCAAAATCGATGGCGCAGTACCAAAATACAACTGGGCTTTCCCAGCTTGTAAAACCATCCTCAAAGAAGAGGGATTCCTAGCATTATACAAAGGATTTGGACCCAAAGTCTTAAGACTAGGACCTGGTGGAGGCATCTTACTCGTTGTCTACACCGGCGTCATGGACTTTTTCCGCAAGTGGAGAGGCGATGTATAAAGCCTGTTCATGGGCGAAAAGACATCAGACAGAAATATTGCGATACCGGAGCTCCTTGCTTTCAAGTATGAAGAGAGAGCCATTTGTACATTCTAGAGGCGCGACTATGCATTCCTGGGACGGGCGTCTTGCATCTAACGGAGGAATTTCCACGGGATCTACTAGACGCTCGAATCGAATAGAGCACGGTACTTGGATACGGGTTCGGACTCCACTAAGTACCTGGGCGGAGAAGAGAGCGAGTATCAAATACCATATCAATTCCAGTTCTGAATTTACATCCTTGGTTATGCTTGTTTGTGCAGTGATTCCCATTTATTGATACTGTTTTATTGTGACGTGATGTTTCCCCTTGTGTAGTATTACTGTCTTGCCAGTCAACTGATAGATACCACAAACAATGTGGCTCGTGATGTGTTGCACTGCTTGTGGTGGGTCATGGGTTGGTGGTACTTGCAATGATGCACAATTACACCAGGGGATGTTATATGTAGGTGGATGATTGCCTGTAAATATATCCAAGACTGATTTGGGATAATATCTGGGTTTCTCAGCCACTTGGGTTTCTGTTGAGTTTGAGGAATTTGTATAGTGACTTTTCTGGGTTACCATATTGTTCTTTATCTACATAGAAATTTTAAAAAAGCTAAGTACTTTCTACATCACTGAGTCTGTAGTATTAAGGTGTCACAAAAGCGTCCAGAAGTTCGCTCACTGCTGCTATACCCTCTTTCCCTTCTCGATGTAAATTTTCTGACTTTTGATTTGCAAAAGCACGAGGATAATAAAGTCGCACTGTGGTCTGGTAGAGTACTTAATATTTTGAAAAAGTCCTTTCCTGTGTGGCTTCATGGATAATGATTATCTTGCTTCATGGTGTTACTGACGTTAACCCCGCATAAAACCACTCTGGCGCTTAGCAGACATCCAATACTCTGACAGATTCTCAAGTGGAGACCCCTTCGCACGAACATGTCAACTCAGCTCCAAATATTCAAAGACAAACTGCCCAGAAATCATTTCTCTGGTTACATGAAACAAGCTATGTTCAAGGTTCCATGAAAGACCAGTTATTCGCTTGGGAGAAGGAGACCTCATGGAGACCGACACGTGATTGTTGGGTACAATCACAACCCAAATTGTGTCTGAATCATTCAGAAAATTGGTGAGATGATATGTAAAGAGTCAATCTCCTTTGCGTCAAAATTTGAACGAAAAATAATTTGGTTAATAATTTTGAAGGTGAGGTCTTTACCCGTGCGGCTATCTTGGACCCGTGGCTTAGCGCCTCCTGTCGGTCTGCATCAACAACACACCTCTTTCCACCATCCACCTTTCCCTCCTCTCCTCCCACAACAACACCCACCGATCAATCCCAAATTTTCCAGACCGACCTCAACCTGCTCTTCTTCGCTCTCAAGTCGACAGCTTTCAATACCAAGAACACCTCTTCAAAAACAAATCACTCACACATACGTAAGTCCATCTCTATCTCTAATCGGCGCATGTCGTATTGTCTGTCGCGGACGCGACTGGAATGCGCCGACTCGTCGCAAACTCCCACCACGCACAATTTTTACTCATTCATTTGCAGGATAACATGGCTCGCGAGGGTACCCGATCCGCTACTGGTCAGTAACCTTTATATCCTCTTGTCGCTGTCGCTGCGCTTTTGCGAAGCTCAGCCCGTATACCACGTCTTGCGAAGCTATACTGAACTTCCCCGCAGGCAACAGCCGACCTCGTGTCTTTCCAACAATCCCAGAGCCAACAGTAAAGAAGACAACCGCCAATAGTGGCGCAAAGAGAGGTCCCAAGAAGGTTACCACCAAGGGCGTGAAGCCTGTAGGTGTTACCAAGAAGGCCCCGGCTGCGAAGAAGCCCTCTGTCGGTACTAAGGTTTGTGGAAGCTATCTCTGACTTCTTTTGAGCTTTTCTAACCGAACTTCTAGGCAAAGGGTGCAGTCAAGAAGGTTGAAGGTGCAATCACTGGCAATGCGGCCAAGAAGGTACGTTTACAAATATTCTTTTGTTGTGGGAGCTGCCCTTGGTCTCGACGCGTCGAGTACCCATGTCAAAGCGATGTTCCGAAACAAGTTGTTTCAACATCCTTCTCAAGGACAGCAAGAAATCCATGCAGACCTTCCTTGCTATTCTTGATTCTCCAAGTTCCCGAGTCCATATTCCTGTCGTCGCCACCTTTCACATATCAACTTCTCTTTGGAGCAAAATTGCTGACACTATGTCTCTCCAGGCTGCAGGCACTAAGAAGATGAATGGGACTGATGTCGCAGCTGGCAAGAAGGCCGCTGTTACTAAGAAGAAGTAAACGTCTAGGATTTTACGTTATATCTTCTACATTGAAGACATGCCTTCGCCAAACAGAGTCGATTTCATGTTATGTTGTCTTTGTTTCACTAGACACTGACTGCTCACGTCCACCATAACCTTCAATCTTCTCATGTTTGCAACTTGCTCTTCGCAAATGAACAGATACGATACATGACAGGCGTTTCTGGGGCGTTTTCTGCGGTTGCTAGTCTTGACTTTTGCTTCTAGGTCAGGCTGGCTGGGATGGATATCATGGATTCTTTTGTTTCATTTTCAATTTTCACTTTTCCCACCAAAGGCAAGGAATACACCATTGTAATACACCATTCCTGTTCTTCTCTTTTCTCTTTTCTGTAGGGGGAGGATCCTGTCTTTGCTCTACGACTTGATTTCAAAACAGGATTTTCGCACACGTGTGTCTATTCCTTTGGATTTCATCTCGTTTTGTTCTTACGCTGGACTGGCTGCTTGGTGGTAGAGCTTGGTTTTGTTTGTTAATAGTTCTTTTTTCTTCAAACCTGGATGTGGAAATGTTGGACCTTGGACCTTGGGATCGCTTTGGGTCGGTCGGGAGGAAATCGTACATTACATTCTTGATGAGGCTGTTACATACAATGCTATACTTTGAAAAGATGAGTTAGTGTGTGTGTGTGTGTGTTTCGATGTTTTGAATGTGATGTTGGGATGTTTGTTTGTGGTGGTGTGGTGTGATTGTGATGTTTGTTTGTGCTGAAGGGGGGGTTGCCATAGACACTGACTGGTCAACGCTATTCATTTCATTACGTTACGTCGCTGGTAAGATCTTACTTACCCTCTCTCCCAACTCAACTCAACTCAACTCAACTCAACTCAACTCCTCTGGGTGTATTAGCTGACTGACGGACGTGAGTAGAGGGTGTGGTGGCTAGGATTGGATGGGGTTGGGAATGGTGTTGTATGAGGTGGGATAGATGGGATAGTAGGCTGGGTTTTATTTGTGGTGGTGGTGTGGAGTAGGTCCTTTTTTATATGTGAGTACTAGGCAGGGTGTGATAAGAAAGGATAGGTGGTGCGAAGTAGATGGGCAACTAACTAACTAACCAACTGTTTTTCTTTCTAGTTATGAACTTAACTCATTGAGGTAATTCTGTGCTTAGCAACAGGTGCTGTAAGATTAATATTACGAGGAATTTAATCAAGGCCATGGGATAACTTGATAAGAGTACCTCTTAACCTTATGGACGTCAACTTCATGACTCCCCGGTGAGGTGTGGTGTGATCTTACATCCCTAATCTCTTAACTAAGCTCAGAACTATCGTTGCAAGTCACTGTACTTGGTCGCGGTCAACTCTGGTGTAATCCTACCGTTTTATTCCTAAGTACGAGTATTCTTGTTTTGATATTTTGGCTGGTTTGGCACTGGCACTAGTACCTTTCTGTTCTCTACTAGCAACCGTGGCGAGGGATATCTTTGACTCTTCTTCTTCTTCTTACTTTCTTTTTTGAGAAATAACGTAGTGTAGGGGGCTAGAGATGACAATAGAAAATGCTTTTTTGGTCATCACCCCAAGGCTGGCCCATCTCCATCTCACGCCCTACCTCCCCATCTTCAAATCAGCAACAAGCACCATCTCCTCACCCTCCTTGTCCCCCTCCCCATTTCCCTCCCCGTCCTTCCCCTCGCCTTGGATATCAAAAAAAGGCCCAATCCCCACCCCAACAACCCCCCTCCACAACCCCCCAACCAAACCCCTAAGCCCCTCCCCCGTCTGTCCAAAATCGGGGAACGCATTAACCTCCAGCAGCCACGTCGTCCCCAGCTCATCAACGAGGAAATCCACACCAAAGACTTCAAAAGCATTCGGTAACGTCTGGAAATGGATGAGCATCCCTTTGGCGGCTGCTTCGAAAAGGTCTCCCGTGAGGGCGCATATCTGGTCGAATATTTTATCTTGGCGCGGGATGTTTAGGGACCAGAAGGAGGAGACGGGGTTGTAGGGTTTTGCGGCGGTTGGGGAAGAGGGAGTAGTAGTGCTGGAAGAAGAGGATTGGAGACAGGTGTTTGTCAAGTGTGCTAGGAGATCGGAGGGGGATGAGGAGAAGGTCGGTGGAGTGTAGGGTGTTGATGCGAAGAGGGCGAGCATGGGTTTGTAGACGTAGATCTTTAGGGAGCCGAAGGCTAGGACGTAGGTTCGGATGTGGAATTTGGTGGGGAGGCCGGAAGGGCCGGGGAGCAGGAGGGGAGGCGAGATGTATGGTTGTGCGATGAAGTGGCGGAGGTGGGAGGTCATAATTGTATCTCTCTCTTCTTCCTCTTTTGGTTTCTTTGTCGTTTCGAAATCGGAGTCTTCTTCTTCCTCGTCTGTATCAGGTTGTCCCTCCTCCCATTCTTCGAATATCGATTGTAATTCTTCTTCCGAGCTAAACAACCGTATCCCCTGTCCACGATCACTCATTCCAGGTTTCAAAATCCACCATTCCCTCTCACTCGGTGCCTTGCCCTCATTTCTTGCGAAGCTCTCCTTGAGCTCCCACGCTTCGACCAAGGCATCGTCCAAAAACTCCGCGTAGTCCAGTTCGAAATCACACGAGGGCTTTATGTTAGTAGCTAGGATAGACGACGGGTGTTTCGCGATCCAGTTCTCGCGCGTGGTGTTGAGATAGTGTTTTCGGATCAGGGCTTTGCGGATGATGTAGGCGTTTGTGAGGGAGGTTGTGGGATGGCTCATGATGTGGGAGAAGGGGAGGGATTCGTAGGCCCCGATTTGGAGGAAGGGTGTACTTGGTGTGGGGAGGTCGGATAGGGAGGAGATGAGGGTGTAGGAATTGGGAGGGAGTTGGGTTTTGAGTGCGTCTAGGATTAGAGGTTGGACGTATTTGTCCTCGTAGTTTATGAGGGCGTAGAAATGCTTGGATGGATTAGGAGGAGCTTCCAAGGGCAACTTATCCATGGTGGGTGTTGGTGATCTGGGGGAATGGTCAGATAGTGATCGTTGGAAAAATGAGGAAATGTTCTTGTATTGATCTATGTGGTCTATACTCTAAGTCCTTTCACTCACAGCTTCAACTCTCCCTGGGTTACTGCATCTGCATGCATAAAGTTTGCCTTTAGAGGTGTTACACTAAGAATGTTATTAGTATACATTTTCAAGAAAAATTGGGGATGTCACTGACCTTGAGTAGTGTTCTTTGATAGCCCATCCGTCATTCCCTGGACCAGCTGCTTCAACAGATTTATAGACGTCTGTAAATCGCGGTGCCCATTTGAAGTGTTTATGTGTATGGCGTGTAACATTCGTCTCCTCAACCTTATCTCCCGACTCCTCCTCTCTAATCTTCTCCTCTTCCTCTTCCGCATTTCCATCCTCATCCTCAACCTCCTTGAAGCAACTCCCATCACTCCAATAATTCTGCAACATATTCGTCCACATGATCTTCCTCGTCTCCACGCCCTCCACCAACGGCACATTGACCGAATAAACATCCACATCCTTCCCCCAATTATCATACAAATGCTGTATCAGCCTAGTAGAAAGCCTCGTCGCCGCAGCAATAATCTCCGGATTCTTCGCCGAATCTGGCTTCTTGGGGTTCTCCATGGAAAAGAACGCAAAACTAAGCGCAATAGCCTTCCTCCTACATATCGCCGCTTCCAGCGCACCCCCCAGCGTCCCAGAACTCAGACTGAAAACCGCCGTGCTATTTCTCCCAAAATTCGGTCCGGACACTACTAGATCAATTGGTCCGCGGTCTTTGAAGAAGTGGTATAAGCCGATTTGTACGCAGGATGCCGGTGTGCCGTCTACCAATACCCATTCCTCTTTTTGGTCCGAGCCTGCGGGCAGCGGCCGCGAGTGTGTTGTGCCGTCGTCCTGGTGCAATGTGCCGGGGCGGAAGTACGTTGGTTTGATAGTTTGGCCTACCATGTGGGCTTTTCCGATCCAAGATCTTTGGGTGTGTGGAAGAACGACGGAAACGACGTGACCGGCTTTTTGGAGGGCGACAACGAGGGAATGGACGAAGGGGGAGGAGAGTTGTGAAGGAGGACCGTCATCGTTGACTACCTGGGTAAAGTTAGAATGCAGGAAACACAGGGAAGAATAGATAACTTAGGGAATTAGTCTTGATGGGGCGTACGAGGATATGCATCTTGAATTATGTCTTCTCGGTATCGAGTGTTTTCAGCTTCGACTCTGGAAGTTTGTGTAGATATCGATGTTGGACTGGAAAAATAAATATGTACAGTACTGTACGAGTACTGAAGCGAACGCCCCTCGAGAACAGCCTCGCGCGGGGGAGTTGAGCCACAGTCCCGGCCCGAAACTTGCCTGCCCCACCATGAAATCACCTTTGGCGCATCAACATGATCGTGATACCATACTCCTTACGTACAGAGGTACAATATTACTCCGTTTGTAGTTACTTGGACCAGTAAAAGAAGGCGATTCACTTCTCAACTCCTGTTCAACTTCGTTTTTCTCATGCAAAATAGTAGGAACATCCCTGATTGGTTGAGTGTAAAGTCACGTGTCACTCGGTTAGAAATTGTCTCGTTGTTTACTCCATACGGGGTTAAAATATCCCGAACTAAAGTGAAGTGTTCTTGTTGACGGAGTGAGGTAGGACAGAAATGTTGATGGTGGTTGAAGGTGAGCTTATAGAAGAAGAGGAAGAGAAGTCCAATAAAGTATCTCAAAATACCATCCAGGTTACTTTATTTGTTTACCTTTCCCTTTCACCACTGCTCGTGGAAAATGGCTGATGTCTTCCCATTCTGTAGATAACCACTTGATTTTTTCCTTGCCAAAGAGGAGCTGATTTAGAGGATATTTTGGGACTGAAGATGGCAAGATGTGAGGCGACTCAATGCTGGGAGACCTAATTGGGCGTATTAGTTATGTACTTTTGGTCTTGATTGAGGTTAATGGCTAGATTTACATATTGTGACCTTCTCATGGATTGAAACTTTTAATATGCACTGCAGCTGGTGATATATATTACCGGAAACCGTTTTCGGATTGGGTAGACAGAATTGATCTTGCAGAAGATCTTCAGGTCGCTTTTGGCCCCCAGTCTCACGCCCACCCTGACCCCTGTGCTGTTCGGGTCATTGGACTAATCTGGACCAGCACCTGATACATTTCATTATATGAAGTCCTCATAAAAGAGAAATTCGCAGAGAACAAGTTGTGGATTAAGGTTTGAGGGTTACTCCTATGGGAGTGCCATCGTGCATTTTCTCATATGTCATGATGAGCTGAGATACGAGTAGATGTTTTTGATTTGAGAGTCACGCTGCTGTTTATTTGTCTCCCTGAAAAAAGCAAATACCCCGATGGTGGCTGAGAGAGCTGTAGCCCACGAATCAAAATGTCTCTTCTACCCATGTCTTTCTATTTTTGGGGTGGTGTGACGAGGGTTTTCAGCTTCCTTCTTCCATTACGGCGATTCAAGGAATTTCCAAGTTCGAATTCCAACCTTCGAAGCAGAAAACCTGGAGCAGCAAACAAATCAATATGGGAACGCAACTGCTTTACAGCGCAGAGGATGTTGCTTCTATAGTAGCGGAGTATTCAAACCCTCTCTTCGCTTCACGAAATGCACTGATCACGAGGCTGTAGTATTGTGCTTGTACACGGCTTGAGAGGCGATCCGATTGCGACTTGGAGCAATGGCAAAGTTTGTTGGCCCAGAGACTTCCTTCGAGACGATGTCCCAAATACTCGAATCATGACGGTAAGCTCTACATATGCAATCCTTGCTTTGTCGCTAAGATTTTTCAAGTGGGGATACGATTCGAACATTGCGAGTGTGACGGACTTTTCGAGCGCGAATAGTATATTTGGGCACGCAGAGAATCTGTTGTTTGATGTTGCAAGAAGGAGAAGGACAGCATCGGAGGTAGGTAATTTCTGATTACTTCGGCATACAGAAGATTGCTGAACCCTTTAGAAAACACGGCCGGTAATCTTTGTCGGCCACAGCCTTGGGGGTTTGGTGATCAAGGAGGCTTTGATCCGATCATCTGAATATCTTAATAACCAACAAGACATGGGCCTGGGGAGTATTTTCAAATATACATCTGGTATTATTTTCTTAGGAACACCACATCGAGGTAGCGAAAAGACTGGCCTTGGGCAAATTGTAGCAACAATTGCGGCTGTGGCTCTTAGGCAACCAAACGATAAACTGCTGAAGAACCTAGAGAAAGAATCAGATGTATTGGAGAGACAGCGGAGGTCTTTCGCTTCTATTAGCAAAAGCCTTCCCATTGTTTGCCTATGGGAAGAAAAGCCCATGGCAATTGGCATCGTGAGCTCAACCCTATCCATATTTATTACAGTAAGTAAGCTGACAAAGAGTAGATCGTTCCCGAATGGTCCGCAACAATCGACGGTTTCAAAGTCAGAATGAATTCAATACCGGCAAACCACTCTGAAATGTGTAAATACAAAGACGCGAACACCATCGGGTATCAAAGGACTTCGGGATATATCATGAATCTCGTGGATATCTCTGCTGCTAGGATCTCTTCAGGTGTGTAACATTGCTCGTTTCCTATTTTATCTTCTGTCAGTCTCGGAGCTCCTACTTAGCTGATCAGATTTACTTCAGATCACGGAGTCGGAGCATCAAGCCCTGGGGTAGATGTAGAATAAAGGATTAATTAGCTGTTTTTCTAACTCTTCATACCGTTTATGAAATTTTAAAGATCAATGTTTCGTGCTCTGTAAATTCTGATGAGAGATTTAAGCTTAACGTTTGTTTCATATCTAGTAAACCGCCAACTTAAAGACGAAGAAGCAAAATGTAGCCAGATGGCTGTGAGATGTGAGTAAATTCTTTTGCTTCAGTTTTCTATCTAATGTTCTAATCCACCATCAAAGCTGTGCTTCGTACTCTCCAGTTTCGTGCGATGGACGACCGACACGACCAGATTGAGGAAGCCCATAAACAAACTTTTGAGTGGGTCTTTCGGAATGATTCATTTGTCGAATGGCTGGAGCATGGAAATGGCGTCTTTTGGATAAATGGAAAGGCTGGGGCAGGAAAATCAACTTTGATGAAGTTCTTGTTCAACGATCCTAGGACGAGACGTCACCTCGAAGTAGAGTCGTCTCAGGACCCATTAGTATTGGCTGGGTTTTTCTTCCACGATCGAGGAACCACACTTCAAAAATCGCAAACTGGTCTTCTCAAATCTATCTTGCATCAAATCATCGGGCATACCAGAGAGCTAGCGGCAGTAACCTGCGGAGAACGTTATTCTTCGGTTTACTCATTCTACCGAAAGAATCCAGACAAGCTTATTTATGAGGATATCACAAAGGAGCCGATGCAACATGAATGGTCACGGGCTGAGCTACTTAGAACTTTCAAGAAGATCCTCCAGCAGAATGCATTTCCCATAAGGCTGTTTCTTCTGGTCGATGGCCTTGATGAGTATGAGGGAGACAAAGATGAACTTGTAGATTTGCTGCAAAATGTAGTATCTTCACTGGGACGCAATTCTCGCTTAAAATTATGCTTATCCAGTCGACCCTGGAACATCTTTCAAGATGCGTTTGGGGACGGACTCAATTTCCGGCTTCAAGACCTCACATACCGAGACATCAGCCTGTATGTTTCTGGCAGTTTGAGTAGTAGAGCAAGAGTGAGGGAGCTCGAAGTACTTGACGGCAACAGTACCTCGGAGCTTTTTGACGAGATTGTTCACAAAGCAGATGGCGTTTTCCTATGGGTCAAGCTTGTTGTCAAATCCCTCATAAACGGCCTTCGCAATTATGACAGCATCGCTGATTTACGACTCCGACTGGAAGCATTTCCCAAAGATCTTGAGCCATTATATGAGCGAATGATTGGTGAGATCGACGAAATGTATGTCAAAGAAGCAGTGCAGCTTTTTTACATTATGCAGACAACCCGGAAGTCACCAAGGACACTCTCTCTATGGCGCACGAGTGAGGGACATCAAACGAAAGTTGTCGATGACAAACCTGAATATCTTACTGCTGAGGATCAGGTTGCAAGATGTATGGAGGTTGATGGCAGATTAAGAAGTCGATGCGCCGGGTTACTTGAGATCAAGTTCACAGGTATATATTCCTACGAAGAAACACTTCAATACGGTTCTCTTCAAGCAGAAACAAAGCTACCCCAAAGTCGCTTCGCTCTCGTGGAATCGACAGTACAATATCTTCATCAATCTGTCAAGGACTACTTCAAGAAGCCTGAAATAGTGTCTTTGTTGAGGCGTTTATGTCCAGATTTACAGTTTGAACCTCATGAATGGTTGCAACGAGCGTATTTGAGAGAGATCAGGGATTGTCTTGGGCACCCATTTCAGACCTTTATATCGAAACGAGAAAAAGAACCTGGAGTCGTCTGGGGCCCCTTGGATGAATACATGCATCATACGAGAGCCCTCGAGCTAAAATATGGAATTCCACAGACCATACAACTCAATAGAGTGGACGCAATGCTTCAGCGAGAAAGGATGTCAGGCGTCATGTTAAAAACTGACGGCAATCCCCCTCACTGGTCTACTTGGAGTGGAGGACGAGTGGAGAACTACCCCGTCAACGTCCCAGTAGAATGGAAAACGTCTCTACTAACATTCGCTATTTTATCGGGGCTTGAAAAATCGGTTGAACGCACCATCTCACGACCAGGATTCATGATAAATCAGCATCCGGGAAGACCATTGCTACACTACGCAATCAAAGCACAGTCTGGATATTCCTCTGTACCAGATAGTTTCAAAATGACACAATTGCTCCTCAAATACGGCGCGGATCCAACGATTCATTTCAATGAGGCGAGCGGTTCGTCTGCGTTGGATATTGTCACTAAAGAACTGCAAGGACCCTTAACTTGGGAGGATAAAGAATGTTTCTTAGTCATAAAAGAATTGATGGTGAGAGGGAACACATTCAGACGCCCACCATTGATGCTGCTACCTCCTACGCCAAAGTCACACTCAAGGGCTTCTTCCCAGGAGTCGAGTCAGAGCGCAAAGAGGACCACAGCATCGAGATTTAAGAAGAACACCACACACGAATCCTCTACCCTCGAGATTCACGGGCCCAATGATGCTTCAGGAGACGAAAGCGAGATGTTGACATTCGCGTGGCAGAATAATAAACTTTACCCAGAGCCAGAAGAGGAGTCACACGAGCATCTCAAGATATCTCATACTTCCGAGACTTGGAATGGTAAGGTCCGTCCTTCACTGCAGCAGGCTGATAGAACGAGCACTGAAGAGAAATCTGGAAGTTGCTTTTGTTGCTTTAGGTGATGCTTTGGAGCTTGCGCATGCCTTTGTAAATGTTTCTGTATATTTAAGTTGTATGTTTTTGTGTTTCGAATGAGTTCTTTAGCACATGACGATAATTGGGTCCAGATTCCACTCGTGGGAGACCAGGTCATTGCTCGCTATCCGTGTAACCTGGGAAGATAGCGTGCTAGATAGAGGATGCGTTAAATGCACGACATTGCATCCTTGAATTTCTAATTTTCCTCCCTTGCAAATTTGAGAAATGAGTTTGCGTTTCCAAATCAGTGCAAGGCAACTATGCCATTAAGCTTACTTCACTGTGCAAAATAGCAGTGTCCAATAGCTTCATTCCCATCGTTCAAGTTCTCAGTGTCAATGTAATTATAGAGTCAAATGTCAGACCAGTTGGGTGCTACTAGGGGCGTACAAGGAACATCCTAGAATAAGGTTAAAATTGATCGCAAAGAGCGAAGATATAGTGGGTCTTAGCGCTATTCATGCCATTGCCAGACAAGCTGCTCTTATCCCTCATTCTCATTCACCTACATTAACCCTCCATGAACACCCTCAAAATAACAAGCGGTGCCCACTACACAAATCCCCTTGAAAAACCACCAAAAGAATAAAAGATGGCAAAAAGATCCAACTCCTATCTAAGGGGCGCAGTGGACCTAAAACCAGACGTACTGAGTTTTATATTATTGTATAACTTATAAGGACTATATGATTTTACAAGGCTAGTATAGTGAACCTTGAGGCATTTCTCGAACCGCTAGACCATTGCAGTTGCCTAGGGTACCATCAACAGGTGTATAATTGGTAGATTTGCTTGAGGGAGGGTTATCTTATTTTATAAAGCTGAGTGGTGCGGTGGGGCGGGTAGGGGCAGGTAAGTCCTGGCCCAATTATGTTTTGGGGGTGGCGTAAAATGCTGGTATTCACTGATGGATTGATTGATAGGGTCTGAGTTCTTAGCACTGAATTTGTTTGTGTGGAACGTATACTACCCAAAGCCTTTGGAAAAGGATCTTGGAGCTGAGAGAATTTGTAGAAGCTTCTGGAGTTAAACAGTAAAACCAAATTAAACTAGAGGTCTAAGTCCATCTTCTGTCTAATTAGCGCCTTAAGTAGATGTATACTAGCGAACAGGCCATTATTTTCTTCATGCTTATTCTCAAAAACACCTGTAACATCTTTCTCGAAGAAGCACTGCGCTAAATCCTGCTGGAAGAGCGAAGTACCTGCAATTTTCTGTTCCTTGCGATCCATCGACACTTTCACTGCTCTATGCGAATCTGGGAGCCCGACTACATCCTCCACCGACTGAAATGCATCAAGAAGAATTCGAAATGCCTTGTGTATTTTGCACACCTCATTACTAGAATCGATATCGCTCAACTGAAAATTCCGCCCATGGTCGGGGTTGATGCGCGGTGGATGATAATCTGACGGCGTTTCTGGCACAAGGCTAAGGTACCTTTCGAAATGAGTGAATAGCGTGCTGTAGAGATTTCTCAGAGATATGTAGCAGCTGAGAGCTAAGAGAACCGATGGTGTATTGACCGTAGAGCTTGCTAGTGTGGAAAGTTCATTTTCTCTGATCGACGTGGGATTTTCACCAAAGGGAGTGATAGCCGTCGGCAGGCCTTCGGGCGAAGAAGTGGAATTTGGTTGAACTGAAGGTTGCAACTGGACCTTTCCAAGCGCATCTAAAAAGTCCTGCGTCAAGTTCAACACACAGCCGATTGGATAGCTATCCACGCGCATCGGATTCCGCGATGAGGAGTCGCCTCCGAGCGTGTTCAACGTCTTGTCGATTCTTTCTACCAATCTGGCCAATAGTTGCGCGGTGGAGCATGTATCCTCTTTTCTGGGCAGCTCTAGCGGCACTGGGAAGCCTGTAGGTTCTCCTTCGCCCTTTGTTATACAAGAAAATGTGCTAGGCGAGATAGAAATATCTTCCAGAGTGTATGGTGCATTCACTTGCTCTGGGGACCCCCAAAATCCTGGTTCGCTTATGAGTACATCGCTGTTCATGTCATCGACCCACGATTCAGAGGACCAGAAGGACCAGTCTGGAATAATGGAATTCGAATCGGATTCAGTGGTTTGTAGCATCGACTCCGTCTGAACGTTCTCCGCAACGCCTTGTCCTCCAGTTGTTCGATTGGCGCGACTTCTGCGACTGTAGATGCACTCAAGTTTGGCTCGGGCGCACCTTGTACAACGATCGCTGTAGAACTCCGAGCCACTAGTGCATTTAAGTTTTTGGGTACGACAACGTTCGCAGGATGATCTGATCGATCGATAATTAGGTGGAGAGGACATATTAATTTAAGTAACATGAAAAGGGTTTTGACGTAGAGAAAAATAGAACTAGAGATTGATATTAATCATTAAGGCATCGCTGAAAATATATTGAAGATATATTAAAGATATATTGAAGGTACGTTAAAGATATGTCAAAGATAGTTGTTGACTTGCTTACTATTGATGTCGGATCTACCAGGGGTTGACCGCATGTAGTACGACACGAGAAAATCGCGCCCTTCATATCTTGCAGCCACTTGTATAATTATTGTCAAAAACACGAATAGCTGGGAAAATTCAAAAAGAGCGCGAACGTTAAACACACAACGTGTGCCCCTCTACATGATAGAACAACCACCCGTTTAGGGATAAAGTCCTTCACAATACTTAAAAAGTCTTTTGGGTACTTATATCTAATTTTAGATGCCCTTGGAGGTTGGTTGTTAGGTATCTATGATTCAGAAAAGGGCGAAAAGTCTCTTTCCGTGAGTCTTACGGTATTGTTGATTACGCGTCAAGGAAGTAATATATTTCTAAATTCCTCTTTTCGTACTTTATTTAGTGTTCTTGAAAATCACACTTTGAACATTACATACCTGTGTTATACAAGTCGCTATACCTTTCGACCCGCGGTATAAAGGCGATTTAATACCTCTGTCCCCTTATCCTACTAGCCACGCTAATACTGAGAATCGGTGTGTGTTTCTAACTGCGCGATCGCTTAAGGCTAGCGGAAGAAAGTGCTCCGTTAGGTACGCGCATACAGCGCTTTCCTACCACACAGCACAAGACAAGGTATATCGTAAGCCAGCGGAAGCGAATTTTCCGTTCATCTCAGCTTCCAGACCCTTTAATATTCGCTGTTGGTAGCGAGCTGGAGGCTCCTTTACTCCCACGTGGCCATCCGCTTTACCGAACCCCCGGCGCCGCCCTAACCTGGCCATTTACCCAGCGGCTAGTAGGTACGTCGTCTCTAACCTAAACTATTCTAGCTACAGCCATCGTAGAAGCATAGATGAAATACTCAAATATAGCTTGAATGCTTACAATATTGGTTTCTAACTAACGTACGTTTTATATGCGTTTCGGGCCTAATGCTGGCGCAAGAGTGGTGGTTTGAGTCATTTCGGTTGGGTTTTTGTTCCTGGTCTTTCCGCTGGGGCCTTGGCACTAAGCAAAGTAATAGTCGATACTACATACCTACGCCCTTCTAACTACAGATGTCGTACGAGTGAGAATATAATGAAAGTACGAAAATATACATTAGATAGTTAAATCAATATCTTGCATAATATATTATTAATATTATAACATTAGGTCTTGTTAAATTAGGACGCCGGATAGTATAATACTTATAGAAGAATCGATCCTCTAAACTAAACAACGACCCTTACCGAAAGCCGGAGCGCTGGGAGTACTTCTCACCCTACTGACTTCTTTATAGACTCGAGAGATAGCGCTCAACTGAAAATATCAGAAGCTACTACGCGAGCCAGATCCGACTGTGGTGCGTCGAGCTATTCGCAAGTGTTGAATGTCTTCGTCGGGAGTGAAAAAGGGGGGAGTGCCAAGACCCCAGCCGGTAGACCCACCTACCTTAAACCAGCTGCATTAGGGCCGAACCTTAAACTTATACAGACGTCTATAAGCTCAAAGAAAGCGCTTCATCGATTATATATAACATGTATCTGCGAGCGCAATGCGACATGGTCGCAGCAGGTTATTTAGAAGACTTTATTATGAGACGTGAACGAGTTTGACTGTTCCTACGGGGGCATATACACACATTTAAGCCTCACCGAGCCGCATATCGCACCAAATTTATAAGCGTGCATCTGGGCCAACATGTAAGCTATCAATTTACGGGTTGCCAATTCTAGTACGCTGATTAAAGAGCTTTAAGTTGGACTCGAAATCGGGATAATCGGTATCGTATTGGATTGAAACTGTTGTGTAATCTTACAAATAAGGGTGGTATGTCGTCAATTTTCTTTTACGGAAAGTTTCAAGTTTGAAGATAGATCTCGGGATTACGCTAACGTTATTTCGAAGAATGATATGCTGATAATACTAGGTAGACCCTTTACTAATACAAGGCAATCTTTTAGCTAAAAGGGCAAGGGTGGAATGAATTCAATTTGATGCTATTGATGCTGATTCCACCATAGGGAAATTACCACATAAGAACCAAGAATCAATTTGTCTGATCTCTTGTGTCCATGAGAGCTTATAATTGTTAGTCAAACATATCAACGGTTGGAAGAAATCACTTCTTACCCCCATCTCCCTGCCATTCTTCATTCATGGCAGTTATCGGTGCCAAAAAGTCTTCAAAGACGTCTTCATTCATCGGAGATGACCAATCATCAAAATCGAAAATGGGGAACCGAATGCCGAAGCTAGTAACAGTGTCTAGTCACTGTTAATATCCCAAGGTGCAAATTTACGCGTGTTTCTGGACTCACCTTGTTGGTAGCGATCGGCAGTGTAACTTGGAGAGGTTTTGATTTGCTCAAACGCATAGGTTTCGGCTTTCGGATAAGCTTGATGACCACCAAGAACCACAGTCAACGCGTCTGCTGCCTTTTGTGCCTCCTTTGACGAGTTGCTCAAGTTTACCCATACCCTATGTGATCTCTTGAGAGAAGCCTGGACAGTCTCAACAACTGACGTTTCCAGCTCTTCACAATTCTCATGGGAAGACTTTTTCAAAGAAAAGCAGAGTATGCTTGTTGCTAGAAGAAAGTCATGGTTAACTATTGAGGTTAATCTCCAACGCTCGTGGTAAAGTTGACAACCAGGTTGTGTTTCTTCGTGGAGTATACTTTGATACTCAAGTAGCTTCAGTGCCGCATCTAGGCCGGACTTTTGTGATTGGTCGTGCTCCGTTTTAGTTGGTGAGAAGTTCATGTATCTTTGATGGAGAACGATTTTTGCCTTTTGAAACATAATATCGAGATGTATTTTCTGTATGATGACCTGTGGGGAGTCCGTAATACAGTGATTCATCGACCGCCATTTCAGACAATCTGGAATAGACATATAAGTCTTCTGGAGTTCTTTGTCCATCTCTATGACCTGGGTATAATCGTATAATCTTGTATCAGCAGCAAAATCCCAAACATGACCGATAGCTGTCATCATTCTGGCCTTAACAATTCTGTACAGTATGGGCGTGAGGTCGGTTTCCGGTCGTGATGCAGGCATGCATGTTGTGGCTCTATCGAAATCGCTGTCTTGGAGGTTCAAAGGTTCGCCTACATCTGTTTGCCACTGCTTGATCAGCCTCGGAAGTCCCTAAGCATATCTAATAGTCAGTATTACCGCCTCGATAAGGATGTTCAAGAACAAGAAGGGGCAACAGTACAAAAAGAGATGTTTCAAGAATTCTAAGACAAATTTAAGAATACCTACCATTTGGGTTGAAATGCCTAAGTCAAGAACCACCACTGTTGCCCAGACACGTTTCCGCATCTCAGCCTCAAAGGGAGACATTCCTTTGAAATGAGTTGGGTCCTTGTAGTAGCCCATGCGCATTGCAAGTTGAACCACAGTCCCTAGAAGAATCCAGATACAAATTTCGGCATCTTTGTAGCGGAATACCTCAACAGCTATGTAAAGTATAAGCGTCTCAAGCACATAAGTGCCTCCTTTGATATAGTCCCCAAGAATGAGGCATTGCACGATTCTTTCCTTGAAGGTATTGATCATCTGGTCAAGATTCTGCTCCGTCGACAGGTTCGAAGAGAGGTGAATACCGGGATCCAATCTGAACTTCTGAAATTGAGCTCCGAGACACATCAACGTGAATAAAAGTCCAAGCCATATGGCCGGTGTTGCTAATTGATTTTCCCAAAACTCCTCATACTTGGATCAGTTAGCATTGAGAAGTGTGTCTTGGGGAGAAAGAGTAAAATACCTCTTTCATAAATTGGACAGTATGAATGACAGCTATCTCAAGAATATTAATTTTATTGACAAAAGCAAAATCGCGGCAGACTGACCAGAGGATTCAAAAGAATTGAAGTAACGAGAGACCAGACGATCCACAATAGAGCGATCAGGAATCGAGGCTAGTATTTCTTGTTTGCTTGCATGTTTCGGGGGGCCATATAATAACAATTGAGGACCCGTCGAATCAAAAAGAGGAGAATCAGGAGGCAAATGGCTGCATTGCATCTCCTTTTCGAAGTGTTCTTTGAGCTCCGTAATCTCATCTAGAACAGCGGCCCAGTGAGCGCTATTCACATAACTTGTGCCTGATCTAGTTGATTGCATGCTGCCATTGTCCAAGTTAGGGGAGCTGATACTGGTAGGATCTCTAGTTGAAGGACTTGTATTCGACTGGTTCGTAGTGAGTAGTGGGCCGAGTGGGGCTGGAGTAGCCGAGGGTGAGGATTCATAGCTAGTTTCGCTTGTTGATGTTTTTTGCATCAGATCAACAACCATGTGTTCCAATTGATGTATCCTGTCTTGTAATGTAGGCGCTGGCTCGTGTACACCACGATCGGTCCGTCGTAACGCACCGGGGGGATAAGCACAAGAAAGTCCCAAGCCTCGCTGTGAGCAAGATCCACAAGGGTGCTCTCGATCGCAACGCATTCTGATGGGAAACAAATAAGATATGGTGAAGGTTAGAATCAAAAGCAGGAGTCAATCACTTACTTCCTTTGTCTGCAAAGATTGCACGATAGCCTAGGTGGTTCTCGTCGCCTGCTAGAAGGTAAGCGTGCTCGACCCCTGGCCGTTTTGCCAGGGCCCCATTCCACAATCTGGGGATCTTCCGACCCAGACATTTCCTGCCTTATTTGCGCTGTGGAGGAACTGGAGACAAGATAGTCTATGAAGTCAGATGGTTTCAAAGGCTGAACAACAGAAGTGTCGATTGTACCTCCTCTCGAGCTCCTCTGCAATATTACATGCACAGATCCACAGAAAACCCCCAAAATTCAGCATTCGCCGGTGAATTGCGGATTCTCCGATTCGTCGAATGCGTTTGCTTGCCGTTGTTGCGATGCTCCGATGCTCCGGTGCGCCGGTGAGCCGGGGTTCCCTCCGTCAAACCGCTTTGATTTTCCCCTTTATTTACTTCGCTTCCTAGCCTAATTTCTTCGTGCTATCAAAATACAATTGAAAACTCCAAGTTACGACCGGTTTAATAATACGACATTGCAATGTCTACGCTACCATCGTCAAATGTACCAAATCGTCATTCAAAAGAAAATATGGCCAATAATTCATACGACGAGGAACAAGCAGAGAACAACAGCATCGATTGGAATGGTCCCGACGATCCAGAAAATCCCCTTAATTGGTCTCCCGCAAAAAAGAACTTGCATGTAATCACTATAAGCCTTTTCGTACTCATTGCGTTAGTTACTCCTTGGAGGTTGTGAAGTTATTCCCTGAGACTTTCGCTAACTTGTGATTCGAGAAATTTGGCAGCAACCATGTTCGCTCCTGGAGCACAACAACTGGCTGACGAGTTTCATATCACCGATTCTACTGTAGAGGCAATGACAGTCAGTCTCTACGTGCTCGGTTTTGGATTCGGCCCCCTCATACTTGCACCACTCTCCGAATTATACGGCCGCCTCATTGTCTACCACTTTTGTATCTCTATTTACCTTGCCTTCACAATCGGATGTGCATTTAGCACGAACGTTGCTATGTTCCTGGTTTTCCGTTTCATGGCTGGCTCTGCTGCTTCCGGCCCACTCAGCATTGGTGGTGGTACGGTCGCCGATGTCACCCCTCCGGAGCAAAGAGGAAAAGCGATGGGTATATTCATGATGGGGCCGTTTGTAGGACCGGTATGTTGTTTCTCGCATTGGAAAGGTTTTCGTGCTTATTTCTCACAAGGTTCTTGGCCCAGTGGTTGGAGGCTTCGTTTCCCAGTATTGCGGTTGGCGCTGGACATTTCGAATTCTAATAATATTGGTAAGTTATATCAAATTACATAAAACCTTCTAGATCTATCTCTGACAAATACTTTCTTTAGACGGGAGTGATTGGCGCAGCCATTGCCATCTTCACACGAGAGACCAATGCTTCTGTTTTACTGCAGAGAAAAGCAGAGCGGATGCGTAAGGAGACCGGGAACCTCAAGTTTATGCCTAGGACAACAAGACAAGAGACACCTAGACAGATATTGTTCCGCGCTATCGCTCGCCCCATGAAGTTGTTGATATTCTCGCCAATCGTTTTTCTCATTTCCCTTTATACGGGGCTGATGTTCGGTCTTATGTTCTTGCTTTTCGCAACATTCCCGTCTGTTTTTGGGGAAACTTACGGCTTTGGTGAAGGAATATCCGGTCTAGCCTACATCGGCTTGGGTGTCGGTATGATGTTAGGCTTGGTTTTGTTCAGCGTCCTCAGTGATAAACTCCTGGGGCAGAAGCAGGGGGTCTCAATTGCCAAGCCAGAACAGCGTCTTATTCTGATGAAGTGGATTGGTCCCATCACCCCTTTGGGCTGCTTCATGTATGGATGGAGTGCATACTATCACACTCACTGGATTGTGCCAATATTGGGAACCTTTATCATCGGTCTCGGAGCTTTGTTTGTTGTCATACCTGGGCAAGTCTATCTGGTAGATGCATTTGGTGCGCAAGCAGCTGCTTCAGCTCTCGCAGCCAATCTATTTATCCGTTGCCCATTTGGCGCTTTCATGGATCTTGCAGCAGCTCCGTTATATGACAAGCTAGGGTTGGGGTGGGGTAATACGGTTCTGGGCTTCATTATTTTCGCTTTCACACCGGTGCCATGGCTGTTTTACCGCTACGGCGAATTCTTGAGAACTCGATTTGTGGTGGAATTGTAGTTCTATAGAATCTCCGGTTCATAACACTTGCAATCTTCTGGTCCCAAACTACAGCCCAAGCTATTCATTGGTGGCTAATACAAGCTTCTGATCACAGAAGAGACTATCGCAGTGGATAACATACGTCGCAGTCATGCGTCGAGGCATGTAGCACAACTTATTTAATAAAAGAATTTCTCTTCCCAACGTTTTTCATCATGTAAATTCTTGTGAAAGAGGTCAAAAATAATACGCTAATGTTTTATGGAATTTGGAGGATGACTCTAAAGAGTCTTTTCTACTGTACTTCTTGCCTCCCTTTATGTCTACTGCAAGAGAGTATGTTGCCAATTGACTTAATGCATGGGTTATGCAGTACCAAAGTTTTGTGCAACCATCTTCACCGTAGAGTCAATATGGGAAGTCACTTGGAACTGAGAAGCGCGATCTAGGCTGTATGAAAGATTCGTCCAGCTAGATATTACAAAAATATGATTGAATAAGATACGAACTGAGAAGGATCTCAGTAAGCGATATTCGTGAAACCCATCACAAGGATAAGTGTATCTATAAAGTATACACCAGCTTCTTCCCTGAGATCCTTTTGGATCTAACGTCATCAATTCCACGCAACACTGCAGATAGACCACCTTGCTTAATCAAAAGTGGATGCGGCCGAATGAGACCTTTGTGGAGAAGGTTCCCCAATGTGACCGCCCAAGTGGCCCCAAATTTCGCCATCTCTGGATCAGCTGTCCTCCAATGCGGCTCTGGCCAGGCAATTTCTTGCCCCATCAACTGAGGCCCCATAACCCAATCCGGCTTGATCACTTTTCGCGTCATCGCCACCGCGTCTGAATATGGCTCTAGAGAGGTGTATTTCCCACCCGCACGGCCGAGAACTTGGTAGCAGAATTTCATGCTGTCACTTGTTGATATACAATCCATGGCGTAGAAAAGACCGTTCTTTGTGAGCTTCTTAATTTTCTGCATGCATTCGGGGTCTTGGTAGTCGAAGACTGCGCTGGCACCGTATGACTTGACGAGATCAAAATTATGTGGTGAGCATGTCACTACCGGCTGAAAGCCGGCAAGCTTGAGCAGTTGGATCGCTGCGGTGCCAGTGGCTGATGAGCCGCCGAAGACGAAGACCGGCAATTGCTGAGTGCTGGGCTCAAGTGGATAACCAGGAAGACCAAGACTTCGAAAGAGAGCAAGGCCTGTTGTCATAAAAGAAATCCCAAGGGCGGCCCCCTCTTCGAAACTCATGCTAGCCGGGAGTTTCAACAAGATCCATTCCACAGCGGATGTGTACTCCGCGAAGGCACCAACGTTAGGATCCCGAGGATTCATTCCCATAATTGCAGTACAGACACGATCCCCAACCCTTAGGCTGCTACTCGTAGCATCTGGTGCAATCCTTTCCACAATTCCCGCAAAGTCACAACCCCCCACAGCGCCAACTGTAACATAGGCGCCGATCATTTTCGTATCTACCGGATTAACGGATACTGCTTTTGTTCTGATAATCACTCTACTCCCTTTGACTTCTGGAATTGGTACATTGTTGGAGAGCCGCATGCCGCCATCTGATGTTCCTACTATAGCAGTTTGGTAAATTGGTTCCATCTTGAAAGTGTCGATTGATGCACGTATGAACAATAATCCTGCAGATCGACCGAGCCACGGCAATTTGAAGTTTGTTTGAAAGAGCTGTCACTGACCAATATCTTTCTAAGCATGTTATGCATGTTGGCAATGTTTATATAACCGAAAATGTCCGAACTTTTCCTGTTACACAGACTGTAAATTTGCTCTCGCTTACCACACCTCAGTCGTTGTGACTCACGGATCAAAAATGAATTTTCGAATCCTTGCTACTCCTTAAAAAACAAAGCTTTTGAAATTTAGGCCCAAAGATAAATTCTGAGCTCTCTACAAACAAAACGTATCTTTTTCATGAAATATGACTCATACCGAGAGTAGTAAAAAGGGGGACGGCAGAACGAATTTAAAAAAAGGAAACGCATGCGCTGGTAATATTGGCTTTTGTGGAATATCTCCGTTTACTTGGTTCTTACCCACTGAAGTGGGGGTGGCGGGGGTGGATTGGCGGGCTAGGGAGAAGAGGCGCATAGTGTTAGTGCGATCGCTGACTGATACTCATTAGATCCATATGACTGTCCTCGTCGACAGTCGTTGAGATATTACCTGGAGTATTAGTACAGTACAACCCCGATAGCGCACGGATGGGGACAAATATAAATTCAAATGAGTAGGATTTCTTGTGCTCGCTTAAACAGTTGGCGACTTCGCTAAGCGAACAACAGGGGCTATTAGGTGTTGATTCTGGTCCTGATCTCACTCCGGCCCTGAGCCCACCAAACAACCACACAGAAAAGAATCACGCAGACTCAAACCAAGGCTGTCGCTGGGTGGGCATGGTGCGGTGGAGGGCCGGGATTCGGGTGTGGCACGTGGGTGAGCTAGGTGGAGTCTTACCCTCAAAGGTTGGAGTAAAGAGGATTTGGGAGCAGAGATAAGCAAAGTTCGTGGTCCTTGTATATAAACCCCCACCCAAGATAATCGATTATCTTCTCTCTTGTCTGTACATGACTTCTCATGAATTATAAGAACGTGCAATTGATTAACAGAGTGTAGCTTTTTTCTCCGACACTTTACCTCCTCTTGATATCGTGTGGCTGAATTGAGCACTATTAATCTCAGTATGAAACGAAAATATCCTGGTGGATCCTCCTATTGTTTTTTTCTTCCCTCGAAAGATTTACTATGCATCTCAATTTCAAGGAGACCTAAGCAATATAGCACCTAGAGGGAAACATATCTATGCTCTCTGTGATATATTTGTGAGGAAAGCTCTGCTACATCTCTATTTATATACTCAGCTCAACTCGCACTGGCCTCCTGTTCCAACACCTTCAAACGTCTCATGTTCCCATTCCACACCGTTCCTTCCCATATTCAGGCCACCAACGACGGACTCGACAAATCCCGTATTTCCAGTGGCATTTGGCCCAGGAGCACTGGTGGGAATGTTCCACAGTATCCTGTCATGGATTACGTGGAACTGCCACCGTTGTCCCTTCTCCCCCCTCTGAATGAACTCGACTGAATACCCCTGGCAATTATCACGAAAGGCGCCCATGCGTCCATCATCGTTCAAATTTCCATACAATTTATTCAAGACAAGAGAGTCCTCAGGTGTCTCTCCGTCCCAAGACTGGATAACCGTCTGTGGTGCACAAATGAGGTTTGAAGAGTTGTACAACCGGGCCACAGTGTGCGCTTTAACTGGTTTTTTCTCGATATCTGAAAATATTCGCATTATTTCCATATCATAAGGACCAGCCCTAGCACGCAAGTAGTATGACTCAGTCATGATCTGTGGCCAAGCCAATGGTGACCACACTCGATCCATGCCACCTCTTGCAATATTATCCACTGACCCAAGCTGAAAGAATCGAGGCATGTGACTGTCAGAATCATAAAAAGACATGTTTGCCACGACTGATGCCCGTCCAATGGGTCGAACGTACTTCACGAACGGCCCCAGCTCTGGCGAGGTATTGAGCCCTGTGTCTCCGGGCTGAGTAGTTAAGGTCATTTTTCCCTCAACAACACCAACGACGTGGAACGTCAGATCTGCCCGAGATAAGCTAGAAGAAACCTGGAAAGTAATGCTGCTGTTGTTCGAAACATCTTTCCAGACACCCACGACGTCTCCACCTTCTTTACAACTTGTCACGTCTGACTCTGGAAAGTAGAAGTCACGGTGCCAGGTGGTCTCATCTGACCAGATTGCCAGAACCTGTACTTTGAACCCTCCATGCTTTCGATCTTGGCCATTTCTGGTGATTGATGTCACAATTGCGGCTCTGTCTTTCTCAGAGACGCCATCGAAGTGCCAGAGCTCCCACGCAGCCTCGTTGATTGTATCGACAAACTTTGGGAATATGTTGCCGGAATTGGAAATAAAGGGAGAAAAGCTGGCAGAATTGGAGACAATCGAGCTCCCATCAATTGTGAAATGGGAGGTGAGTGATTCAGCCATTCTTTGGTCGGGTTATGGAAAGTGGATAAGGTAGGCGCTGGAGGGTGTGGCATACTGAAAGTAAACTAAAGATTCTATGTTTTAAACAGATTTCCGAATCAGAAAATGGACCAGCCGAAATAGTCCGTCAATTTCCGACATTACCCTGAATGTGTTGGTTAGAACAAGCTGAATATGCACGTACAGTACCTGCAGCTTACTGGATGACTATGAAAATGTGATGAGGGGCTCTATTAAAGAGAACTGACCTCTCATATAAGGAAAGTTTTTCCAATTCCAAAACCGTTCTGTTGCCTTATCAAAAACCACCAAAAACCAACTAGGTACCCTAACGAGGAAAAGATATAATCACGTGACTCGACAATTCTGCCAAGATACGACTGTACCCAGAAAATGACGGTTGATGACCCCTTGGAGCCCATTGCCATTATCGGCTCTGGATGTCGCTTCCCGGGTGACTCCAACACACCTTCGAAGCTATGGGAACTCCTGAAGTCTCCGCGAGACCTTCTGCGTCAAATTCCACCTGAAAGGTATGATGCTGAGGCCTTCTACAACCCGGATCCAAAGCACCATGGAACGACGAATGTGCGCCAATCGTACTTTCTTAACGAGGACCCAGCCTCATTCGATCATGGATTTTTCAATATCCAGCCTGGTGAGGCAGAAGCCATCGACCCTCAGCAAAGAATGCTCATGGAGACTGTCTATGACTCTCTCTGTGCAGCCGGGCAAACGATTGAAGGGCTCCGTGGAACACCAACTGCCGTATACGTTGGCCTTATGTGTGATGACTGGAGCGGGATGATTACGAAAGACCTGGAGGTATTCCCTCAATATGGTGCTACTGGTATAGCCCGTAGCATCATTTCGAATAGAGTTTCGTACTTCTTTGACTGGCATGGGCCCTCAATGACAATCGATACCGCCTGCTCTTCCAGTCGTGAGTTCTCCGATTCATTCTTCATTAATAGAAAGGGAAATACTAACTCTAAGATTTTCAAAGTTGTCGCGGTTCATCAGGCAATTCAAACTCTAAGAAGTGGCGAGTCACAAGTAGCCATTGCGGCTGGAGCCAATCTGATCCTCACTCCAGGTACGTCTTCTTTAAATCGTGAAAAAAAATCGCTAATATGTGTCATCCCTGCGCAGATATGTATGTAGCCGAAAGCAAGCTTTCAATGCTCTCACCTGGCGGGAGATCTCGAATGTGGGACAAGGACGTGGATGGATATGCCCGTGGGGAGGGCATTGCAGCTATCGTCTTGAAACCACTCAGTGCGGCGCTTCGAGACAACGATCATATCGAATGCCTCATTCGTGCCACTGGTATAAATCAGGATGGAAAGACGCAGGGTATCACCATGCCTAGCGCAACTGCCCAAGCTAATCTCATTCGGAGTACCTATGCTCGAGCAGGGCTTGACATCAACAAGATAGAAGATCGCCCGCAGTTCTTTCATGCCCATGGAACCGGGACACCAGCTGTTAGTTGCACCTGATGCCTTGCCTTTATAGGCACACTGCTGACTTGTCTTTTTAGGGGGATCCCCAGGAAGCCGAGGCAATATCGCGAGCATTCTACTCGTCGAAGGCACCAGAAGACAAGCTGTATGTCGGCTCAATCAAGACTATCATCGGGCATACCGAAGGGACAGCCGGTCTCGCCAGTCTGATTGGTACTTCTTTAGCAATGCAGCATGGGACGATTCCGCCTAATATGCACTTTCATGTATTGAATCCTCGTCTTGCCGAGTTTTACCACCACCTAGAAGTCCCCACAAAGCCACACTCTTGGCCAGAGACAAGTATAGGCCAAGTGCGTAGGGCGAGTGTAAACAGTTTTGGTAAGCCGCGCTACTCATGTCTTTTACTGTGTGAGTAGGTATGAGAGACGATGAACTGATATGCTTGGCAGGATTTGGAGGTACCAACGCTCACGCAATCCTCGAAGCCTATGAACCGAGATCTGCGCCGATTGTGAAGACCCCATTATATACACCGTTGACATTCTCAGCATCCTCAGAGAACTCACTACTTGCTATGCTTTCAGATTACTCCCAATATCTGAAGTCAAACCACCAAGAGTCGTTGTATAATCTTGCATACACTTTGCAAGCACGACGATCCACATTGGCACATAGAGTCGCTATCGCAGCATCCACAGCCAATGCCGTCATCTCCCAAATAGATGCCATAGTTAGTGGCGAGAAACAGAATACCGTCAGCGCCCGTCAACTAGCTAAAATGTCACCGAGAATCCTAGGAGTCTTTACTGGACAGGGCGCGCAGTGGCCAAGAATGGGCGCAAAGCTGCTCGAGCTCTCTCCCTATGTGGCCCAACGGCTTTCTGAACTTGACCACTCACTATCAAACATTCCTGGTTGCGAGAAACCGACTTGGACGTTACGTGAACTAATTCTTGCTAATTCAGATTCGTCAAGGATGTCTGAGGCAGCTATATCTCAGCCTGTTTGCACAGCCGTTCAAATAGTTCTCGTTGACCTGCTTGGATCTGCTGGTATTAAGCTACATGCGGTAGTTGGTCATTCATCTGGTTGGTATCATGACTAACCGCCCAAATGCGCAATTTACTAATTCACATTGTAGGTGAAATCGGGGCGGCATATGCTGCTGGGTTTTTGAAGGCACGAGATGCTATCAGAATTGCATACTTTAGGGGACTGTATGCACATCTCGCAATGTCACCACATGGCGGCAAGGGTGCCAGTAAGTAAAGATGCTAGCAAAATAGCATTTATGGCTAAAATAACTCCATTCAAAACAAAACTAACTTTTCGTGCAGTGATGGCCGTTGGCACAACCTTTGAAGACGCGTCCGAGTTTTGTGAACTCGAGGCTTTTAAAGGCCGAATACAGATAGCAGCCCGGAACTCATCTTCAAGTATCACACTGTCTGGCAATGAAGATGCTGTTGTTGATGCTGTCGCCATTTTTAAAGACGAAGGAAAGTTTGCACGTCAGCTCAAAGTTGATACCGCTTATCACTCGTCGCATGTTTTGCCATGTGCCAAGCCCTATCTAGCGGCTATGGAGAAATGTGGGATTCACTCCACGACTCCGACTGGGGTCAAGTGGTACTCTAGTGTGCTTGATGGCAAGTTCATGGGACTTACTGATCTGAATCGGCAGTATTGGGTGGAAAACATGATCAAACCAGTCCAATTTTCTCCGGCAGTCGCACAAGCATGCGCCGATTCTGGTCCTTTCGATCTAGTGTTGGAAATTGGACCTCATCCAGTGCTCAAAACACCATGTCTTGATACCCTGGAAGGTATTGTTGGACATCGGCCTCCTTATTCCGGTCTCCTTAGTAGAGATGGAGATGACGTTCAGGTGTTTTCTGCTGCTCTCGGATTCATTTGGACTCATCTCGGAGCAGGATCAGTCGCTTTCGATGCATTCTCGAAAGCGGTGTTTGACCAATCAGATATTGGAAGTTTAGTCACGGACCTGCCGAAGTACCCTTTCGATCATTCAAGGCAATTTATGTCTCTATCTCGATTATCAGGCTTACATCACTCTCTTCAAGGGCCACCTCATCCCCTCTTGGGAAAGCGTTGTCACGACCGGGAGACATCGCAGATGATTCAATGGCGAAATATCTTGCAGCCGAAGGAGATTTCCTGGCTGAATGGCCATCAGATTCAGGGTCAGACAGTATTCCCTGCTACTGGCTACATTGCTATGGCTGTAGAAGCAATCAGTATTATTGCTGGAAAGTCGAGCATTGGTCTCGTGTCAATCGAAGACCTTCACATTGGACGAGCCATGGCATTCGATGACGAAGACTCGAGCATTGAGACCTTGTTTCACGCGAAGATCATCAAGCAAACCAAGAAAGAGATCCAGGTCCAGTTTGCATGTAACTCCGGTTCGCCTCACGATCACGGGTCGGCGATGATACTCAACGGGCACGGGTTTATTAAGGTTGATCTTTCGACCCAAGAACCCCAAAAATTGCCAGTTGTCGAAATCGACGATACAAACACGAGTGAGGTTGCCATCGATAGATTCTATGACTTTCTCACCCAGCTTGGTTACAATTATTCTTGGCCATTCCATGGTACCACTAGCATTCGGCGAAAGGCAAACTATGCAAACGGGACGATTGAAGACCAATCTGGCACAGAACAGGAGGACGGCTTAATTGTGCATCCTGGGATGTTGGACACGGCCTTGCAAACCACATTTGCTGCCTTTTGCTGTCCAGGTGATGAGCGTTTGTGGACTTTGCATGTCCCTACTAGCTTCAAATCTATCATCATAAACCCTTACTTCACCACTCTGGGTGCCGGAAAGCAAACTTATTTTCAATACTCCTCTGTTGCGCGCGATTATATCAAGGGGCAGGTCTTCACCGATCTCAACCTCCTTGCGGGGGAGGACCGTCACGTATTTCTTCAAATTGAAGGCATGAAACTCGTGCCTTTCTCTGCAGCGCTCCCAGAGAACGACGCAGTGCTTTTCTCAAGATTCGACTACAAGGTTTCAAATCCTGATGGTGGGCTTGCGGCTGCTGGTCATGGATCCCCCCCCGAAGCTCTCCAGGTTGCGGTTGACTCCGAACGCATTTCCTTCTATTATTTGCGTCGACTCATTGAGACCATTACCGATGAGGAGAAAGCAAATACTTTGCCTCATTACCAAAAGCTACTAGAATGGGCAGCTTATGTCGTGCCTCAAGTGATCCGGGGCGAGAACCCTCATATTCCCGAAGCTGCTCAACATGATACGCAGTTTGATATTGATGCGCTACTCAAAAAGTAAGCTGATAGATTGCAAGTTGTGAGGATTGAACGCTAACTTTATCATCAGGCACTACGAAAGGACCGATATTCGTCTATTGGAATCCGTAGGCACGAATATACCGAATGTCATCAGAGACAGATCGAATATCCTCGAGCACATGACCAAGGATGGGATGTTAGATGATGTGTATGAGGAGGGATTCGGCCTTGAGCCCGTAAACAAGTCTATCGCCCAAATGACAGCTCAGATAGCCCATCGGTACCCACGGATGAATATTCTGGAAATAGGTAAGCCTTCTTAGAACTATTCATCTTTCTGCCACAATCTAATGTGAGACTAGGAGCTGGAACTGGTGGTTCCACGCGAAGTATCCTTCCTCGATTAGGTAGTGCTTTCTCAACGTACACCTACACCGACGTCTCGAGTGCATTTTTTGGCATAGCCGAGGATCGGTTCAAAGATTATGCAAACCGTATGATTTTCAAAACATTCGACATGAACAAGAGTCCCGTATCCCAAGGATTCATCGAAGAATCTTATGATCTTGTCATCGCCTCCAACGTCTTGCATGCTACCCTTAACGTGGAACAAATGTTGAAACACGTGCGGAGTTTCCTTAAGCCTGGCGGGTATCTTGTCATACTTGAGATTGTCAATAACGATTTCCTCCGCGTTGGACTGCCAATGGGTTGTCTGCCAGGATGGTGGCTTGGTGCAGAAAGCGGTCGACGTTGGGGCCCAACTCTTACGCTACCACAGTGGGACTCGTTGTTACGAAAGTCTGGCTTCGGTGGCATAGATACAACGACACCGTCGGTTCATAAAATTCTTCCAGGGCACGTATTTTGTGCTCAGGCTCTCGACGATCGTATCGACATTCTCCGATCACCTCTGGCCGATATTTCCAACCTTCCGATTACGAAAGCCCCGCAGCTAGTAGTCATCGGAGGAGAAAGCCTGGACACTCATAAAATTTCTGAAGAATTATGTTTAATCCTCGGACCAAGGTTCGGTCAGATCATTCGCCTTAGCTCTTTCGAGATGCTCAGCACCACTACTATTTCCGAATCCAGTTCTGTCATTTCGCTTACGGAGCTGGACCACCCGTTGTTTTCTACCATCAATGCAGGAAAGCTGGATGCTTTGAAAACACTCTGGCACCAGAGTGGAAATATCCTTTGGGTCACTACCGGTGCCAGAGCGATTAATCCTCATTGTTACATGACTGTTGGTGTAGGGCGTTGTATGAGATTCGAGTATCCTAACATCACCCTTGAGATGCTCGATATCGACCGTGTCACCAATGGGACTTCTGCTCTCATAGCAGAACACTTTATTCGCTTGGAAGTGCTTGATAAATGGTCACGAGAATTGAGAAACGAGGACTTGCTTTGGTCTCTGGAACCAGAAATATACGTTGAAAACGACATAACTGTTATCCCGAGGCTTTACCCCTACGATGCCGGAAATAAACGATACAACACTTCTCGTCGAACTGTGAGCGAAACTGTTAACCTCCAAGAATCAAAACTGCTCTTTGCTGGTGATAACGAATCATGGGAGGTGCGGATTGCCTCTCCACTGCATATTTCAACCCCATTATCGTTTACAACAGATATGCAGACGATCCACGTGACATATTTCTTACTGTCCACGATCAGTATGCTCCCTGGGTGTCGACTGATGGTCTGTACCGGTATCAATATGGCCTCAAGTGAGAATGTTCTCGCGGTCACTCATAGCACAGAAACTCCAGTGTCCATCCCTTCATCTTGGTGCATACCCATCGGTAAAGTTGACCCAATAAAAGCACTTGGTGTTTTCTCAGCCCATATAATGGCACGTACCATCCTACGACTATCGAACACGGGCGATCAGTTTGTTATTCATGATCCTCATCCAACGGTCGCCAATGCCATGCATGCCATGGCGGATGATAATTCTGTCAGGGTTCATTTTACCACTTCAACGCAGAAGAACGTCAAAAAAGGATGGCATTACCTCCCTGAGAATATCTCTGAACGCGTTGTCCGACAAATGCTGCCCTCAACTGCGACAAGATTTATCAATATGTCTCTAGGACGTGAGATTTCTGCCATCGAGAAACTCATAGTTCGATGTTTGCCACCACATTGCGAAATCATTGATCCCTCACGGCTTTTTGGTACTGGCGCATTTGTCAGAGCATTTGTCTCTGAGAGCGAAGTTTCTTATGAGTTACAACTAGCTCTAAAGAGTATTGACTTGCTTGCACAGCGGGATACCTTTGTTTCTGATGTGCCTGCAATTCAAATTCAGAATATTTCAGACAACCAAGCCATTGCTGCCAAACAGTTTGCCATTGCGGATTGCACTAGTCCTTCAATTAAGGCTGCAGTCTCTGCCATCGACGAGGGTACGATATTCCAACCTGATAAGACTTATTTTTTTGTTGGTCTCTCCGGCGAGCTAGGCCAATCGCTCTGCAGGTGGATGGTCGCTCATGGCGCAAGGTACATGGTGCTCACCAGCCGAAGTCCCAATATCCACCCTAATTTCCTTCGTAAAATGGAAAATATGGGTGCTACCATCAAGGTTATGTCAATGTAAGTTGCACTGTCTCCAACAAGTGCAAGATTAACGACTAATTGCGTCATACAGGGACATCACTGATCGTCAGTCTTTATACGTGTGTCATGAATCAATAACAAAGTCCATGCCTCCAATAGGAGGTGTTGCAAACGGGGCCATGGTTCTCGAGGACTGTTTATTCGAAAACATGTCCTACGAAGGTTTGACCAAGGTTCTAAGCCCCAAAGTCCTTGGGTCTCAGCTTCTGGATGAGCTGTTCCATGATGTGCCTCTTGACTTCTTTATTTTATTCTCCTCTGGGACAGCTGTTATAGGAAATACTGGACAAAGCAACTACATCGCGGCCAATATGTTCATGAACTCTCTTGCTGCGCAAAGGAAAAAACGTGGCGTTGCTGGATCATCTATTAATATCAGCCCAGTCATAGGCATTGGCTATGTTGAGAGGGCAGAAGATCTTAGCGAAGATAATTTCACCAAGATTGGTTACAAGCCAATGTCGGAGCAAGACGTGCAGCTGTTGTTCGCTGAAGCCATTGAGCTCGGTCGACCAGATTCTTCCGAAATATGTGAATTAACCACTGGAATAACGCCAACTTTCACAGATGCCCAATTTAAAGATCAATATCTGAAAGATGTCAAGTTCAGCCACTTCCTCATGGAACGCCAGAGTATGCATGAGAAGGGCGGCAAAGTATCTTCAGTACCGGTAAGATTGCAGCTTGCAGGAGTTAAGACAAAGGCGGAAGCCATTTCAATCATCAGAGGTAGACTAATATTCCCCATTTGAGGTTCGAATATCCCTGACGCAATAACAGAGTCTTTCATGGTCAGATTAAGAAGAATCCTAGCTGTTTCGCCAGAGGAAGTCGTGAGCGAAAAGGTAACCCTTGTAGAGCAAGGTATAGATTCCCTCATGGCTGTCGAGGTACGTACCTGGTTTCTCAAGGAGCTGGATGTCGATCTTCCGGTCCTCAAGATCCTGGGTGGCAGCTCGATAAATGATCTCCTGGATCAAGCTTCCACGCTATTGCCACCTTCTGTTGTCACTTTCTCAGCGCTTGCCGCTGGTCGAGAGCCAATGGCCGGGACAAGCAGTGACTCTTCTGTCAACACTGGAGCATCGCCAGGATCCTTTCGCTCAGCAGCCGATGACGAGCAAAGTATTACAACCCTTGGTTCTACTACAGTACACACTGAAGTGGACACACTCGCGCCATTGAATGTTTCCATGTCTTCTCCCACATTCAACTACGAGCGGCCTGGCGAAACTTCAACTACACAACATCCATCCGGCACTTCCAACCAGCCTCCCGATGAGTCCTCCAGTCCGATGTCATTCGGCCAAGCGGGATTTTGGTTCTTGAACGAGTATCTTTCTAATAAAAAGGCGTTCAATATGGCCGTAATGTTGAAACTTACCGGCTCCATTGATATAAGTTCGCTTGAAACTGCCATGGAAGTAATTGGAAAACGCCATGAGATCCTCCGTACTCGGTTCTTCTACTCAATAGAAGGCAATGATCGAACGCCTATGCAGGGAATCAGACAAACCTCAGCTACGAGACTAATCACGAAACGACTAGCTTCGGAAGCAGAAGCAGACTTGGAGCTTCAACGCATTCACGACAAAGAGTGGGATCTTTCGAGTGGAGACACAGTGAACATATCTCTTCTTTCCTTAAACGACCAAACTCATTTTCTCCTCGTCGGGATGCATCATATCTTTCTAGATGGATACAGTTTCAGTATCTACTTCAAGGATCTCGAAGCTGCTTATAGAAAGCATACTCTGCCAATCTTAGCAGCTGAATCTCAGTATCGTTATTTTGCCACTCAGCAGAGACAGTTGTACGAGAATGGAGGACTGGACAATATCATCAACCACTACCGGAAAGAGCTTTCTACACAACCCAAGCCTATTGAACTATTACCATTCGCCAAGACAGTGACAAGAGATGTCGTGAACTACAGCCAGCACGAAGCAACCGTGCACATAGATGCTAGTCTTGCTGCAAAGATACGACAACTAGCACGGCAAAATCGATCTACCTCTTTTCACGTCTATCTGAGCGCTGTGCAAGCTCTCCTGTTCAAACTACTCCCCGACACCAGAGATATTTGGATCGGAATTGCAGATGCTAACCGCGGGAACAAAAACACCATGAACAGCGTAGGATTCTTCCTAAATCTTCTTCCGCTGCACTTCCGCAGACATGATTCATTCTCTACAGTTAATTCTACCATAAGAACAGCGCGCGATATAGCATACGAGGCATTGCAGTACTCCCAGTTGCCTTTTGATGTGCTTCTAAGAGAGCTGCAGGTTCCAAGATCAAACGCACACACTCCAATATTTCAAGTTTTCTTGGATTACAGACAAGTGGTTCAGGAGCGGGCCAATTGGGGAGACTGCAAAATCGAAGATGAGAAGTGGCGCAATGCTGCCACCGGATACGATATATCGCTAGAAATTACTGAGAAAGTCAACTCTTCTACGGCAATCACCCTACGGCTTCAAGATTCGCTATACTCTCAAGAAAATACTCAACTTTTCCTCCGTTCTTACATTGAAGTCCTCGACTTCATGGTCGAAAATCCACAGAAACATGTTCAAGTCATTAGAGCTTGGTCCACATTTGACCTTCAGACAGCTCTGTCAATAGGTAAAGGTAAGTCATTTTGAATTGGAGTTGACACGGAGATAACTGACTGAACGCGTAAAAGCACACGAGTTTAACTTCGAGTGGAAACCTACAATAAGCCACCGGATCGATGATATTATTAGAAACCACTCTTCTGATATTGCTTTGAAAGACGGCAACGGAAATGAGTTGACATACGCGCAAATGGAGGTTCGAGTTGACGCTATAGACCGAGTCCTCCGAGATTCTGGGACAATCAAGGGAGCTATCGTGGGTGTGTTTCAAGAACCATCCTTGGACTGGATTTGTTCAATGCTGGCTATCCTCAGGGCTGGTGCAGTATATGTACCGCTGGATCTACGCAATTCCATCCCACGTCTCGCTAGCATTGTCAAAGCCGCCGTTCCTACTATAATTCTCACAGATAGCACCACAACCACACAGGTCGAATCCATTGGGGCTAGCAACGCCAGAGAAATAACGGTGTCCCGCTTGTCGAACTTGCAAATGGACATGACCTCACTGCCAAATCATGCAATGGCCAACGCTCAAGCTGTCATTCTTTTCACTAGCGGTTCCACTGGTGAACCAAAGGGCATTGTGATGACCCATGAAAATATCGTGGCATCTGCGGAAGCGTCTAGCACCACTTTCGCGAACTCCAAGAGCCGCCTGATCGTGTTGCAGCAGAGCCCTTTCAGTTTTGACCTCTCCCTCGACCAGATATTTGCTGCTCTGGCCAAAGGAGGGTGCCTGGTTATCGTGCCAGCCCGCAGTAGGGGAGATCCCATTGAAATCAGTAAGATAATTATTGCCGAAAGAGTGACTTACACATGCGCCACACCTTCCGAGTATGCCATGTGGATGAGGTATAGCTCAGATCATCTGCGCCGTTGTAAGTCTTGGAAATATGCATTCTCGGGCGGCGAAGCAATGAGCCATGGGCTGGCGCTCGAGTTTTCAAACCTGGAACTTCCTGACCTCCATCTTTTCAATGGTTATGGTCCAGCAGAGACGACAATGTACTCAACGAAAATTGAGCTAGAATGGTCAAATCCACAACTCCCAGATCCCTTGCCAGCCGGATATATGCTACCAGGATACTCGGTCTGCATCGTCGATTCCAACTTACAACCGGTCCCTTCTGGTGTATCTGGTGAAATCATCATTGGCGGGCCCTGCGTTGCGTCAGGCTATCTTAATGATGCCGAATTGACGAACCAAAAGTTCATTCCGGATGTTTTCTTCGGGGGTCCCAACAACGTTTATCGAACTGGAGATCGGGGTCGTCTTCTAGGAGATGGCACCCTGTTCTGTGATGGCCGTCTTGACGGAGATACTCAGGTCAAGGTGCGCGGTTTTCGTGTGGAGATGGAAGAGGTCGAAAAGGTGCTGGTTAAGTATGCCGCAGGTGTCCTTCTACACGCAGTTGTCACGCTTAGGGGGCACGGGGAGGGAAGCCATTTGGTGGCACACGTCGTGTTTGCGAACGACTACCCACTCGAGCAACGGGAAGAGAAAGTGCAGTCCTTTTGCCACAGTCTCCCACTGCCCGCTTACATGCGGCCGTCCATGATTATACCAATGACGGACATTCCCAAGACTTCTCATCTCAAAATCGATAGAAAGAGTATCGAAGCAATGCCGCTTCCCAGCAAGAGAAACGGTTCTTACGCCTCCAATACTATCACTAATTCAGAGCGCATTATGTCAGAGCTCTGGCGGGCCGTTATGCCTATCGACCCCGGACCACTTACCGCAGACTCTGACTTTTTTCTCGCTGGCGGTAACTCAATTCTTTTAGTGAAGCTGCAGGCGATGATTCAGAAATCATTCCATACTACCCCAAAACTTATTACTCTCATGGGAGCCAGTACTATTAGGGAAATGGCTGCCACTGCTGATAGCCTCCCAGCCAGCCAAATTGACTGGGAGGTAGAGACAAGTCTACCAGATGCTACGCCACGAGTCACGCCGACATTGAAGCGTAGCACGGAACCTAGCATTAAGAATAAAGGCTTCACAGTTTTGCTGACCGGATCGGCGGGTTTTCTTGGACGTCATCTGCTTAGAAGCATGATTGGAGATTCCAAAATTGGTCGAATTATCCTATTGCTTCGCCATGTCGAGGCGGCCGAAATTCTTGAAGGTCTAGAGGCAGAGAAAGTAACCATCATGAAAGCCGACCTTTCGAGGCCTCATCTCAACCTTCAACAAGATTCTTTTGACACACTCGCGAATGAAGCGGATGTTATTGTCCATTGCGCTGCCAATCGATCGTTTTGGGATAGGTATGAGGTCCTGCGACCTGATAATGTCGACTCGGTCAAAGAATTGACCCAACTGGCGGCTATCCACACCATTCCAATGCATTTCATCTCATCGGGCGCTGTAGCATCCTACATGGATACGAACACCAATCCGCCGGACGACGGTAGCGATGGATATGTATCTACAAAATGGGCCACGGAGGTATACCTTGGACGGGCTGCCTCTATGTTGAGCATTCCAATCACCATTCATCGACCTATGGAATTACCTAAATCCAATAACAGAACTTCTGGAGAAAACGCCTCTTTACGTGGCTCTCTAATCACCCAGTTGGTGACCATAGTTAAGAAGCTTGGGATGCAACCCTCATTTGAGAACGTGGAGGGCTCAGTGGATGTTATGCCCATTGAAAGTATTGTGAAGGCAATACACGAGGCCGTGATACTGAGCACCGACTTGGCGGATCTACACAACAGCGATAGCAACCCTGTGCGCATACTGCACCACGAGGCGGTGTTAAAAGTCTTCGTCGAGGAGTTTGCCACTGAATTGCGTGGTCACAAGGATTTGAGCAATCTACCAAGCCTCCCGATACTTGAATGGTTTGGGAAGGCCAAGAAGATGGGTTTCGAGTTCTTTATGACGGCCCAGAATCTGCGAATGGGATCGAAGGATGGATACTTGGTTTCGAGGCGTTAGCATCTTTTCTATTTCTATGGTGTCTTATATAATCTTTGTATTCCTTCTTTATGGTTACTAGTTACGTGGAGAGTATTTGGTAAGTGCCTTAGAATAGCTAATATATAAACGTCTAAGCCTTTTCCTATATAGTAATTTCTTGTGGTTATATTACGATTATCTTTTTAGTATATAACATAGCGTTATATTTGAATTCTTAGCTTTCTTAGTTATTATATGAATGCTAGGTCGAGGCACTAAATACGAGACGAGAGATAGCTAAGCCTAGATGGCCCACCTTTCTCCAATCTATATGTTTAGTGCAAGTTACCCCAATGTCTGGTTGAACAATGGCCAAACAACAAGATGGACCTCTCCCATGTACATGGCTACTATGCCGTTTCTAATTAACAACGAATAGACTTACTCTAATACCTCTACCGAACCATTCTAATTCCCAAGGCTAATCCACCATTTTTAAATCTCTAAGAAAACACTTATACCGTTTTCGACAGCACCTCCCGTTTCGACAGTAGACACCTTTTCGAACGATGAAAATTCAAATCTAGCTCTCTAGCAAGCTCTTTTTGAATAAAGTTATCGTTTTCATTACTTATTCCGATCAGCGATAAGTCCTTCCTCGGTTCACTTTTTTATTATCAAAGTTAAGTTCCCTAAGAAGACCATTGGCCACAGTTGCCGCAGACCTCGATATTGTCTATTAATATAACCTTTGTAGCGAGTGAAATTGATATGAGCTTGCTACTAGGAGAGGAGGATATATAAGTAATATAGAAGGGATAAGCTAGCTAAGAGGGAGTAGAGCTCTAATACAAAGCTATTTATTTACCGATAGAGAAGTATTCGAAATAGAATAAGCGTCTTTAATAAAATATACTAGTATTAGATAGAGTACTCGTATTATAATACTATGATTATATAACTATATATAATTAGTAGGTTATTATTCAAGTTATCTATATTAATTCGTTAGTCGGTATACGTTATATTAAATGAGGCTTATTATTAGTTTTCTTTTGTATTTGCTAGCTAGCTTCAGGTGCTTATAATTCACCTACATATAGAGAAGTGGAAAGCGAAGTATAAGTACCCTCGGCCTCGCGTCCTATACGGGAGCAGTGAAACTATCTAAAAAATAAGTACATAGCCTGTAAAAGAAAGACTACAAAGTTCTGATAAAAATGTACCCGCTAATTACTCGAGCTTCTACTAAATTATAGACTAAATAAAAGGCTCTATTTGGCAGGATACGAAGAATAGAGTAGGGCGACATATAGCGGTAATATTAGAGCCAATTAGAAGGCTCAGAACCAGACAGCATATAACGTTCCCCCCTAAACCTCGGCGAGCTATTCGCGAGGGGCATGTGGGTGAAACAATAGCAAAAGAGCTTATAATAGTATAGCTGACGACATGGTGGATATGGTAGTAGTGTTAGTGAAGGAATGTAGTATTCTAGTAGTAGGGTAGGATATATCCTACCATGGCTTACTAAGCAACCCCATCCTCATTTACTATAAATCCTGCTATTAACTAATACTAATACCTCTACGGAGTAGGTTTAATTTTCGATATTAATCTACTCTCTATAAAGCTCTAAAGAAACACTTAAATATAACCCTATATCTTATATCTTATACTCCTTCCCTTTATCCTATATAATACGGACTAATAACCCTATCGACTTCCTAGATATACGCCGCTTCCGGCGTATATCTAGTTATAATAAAGGACGTTAACTACAAGGCTTTATATAACGACGAATAGGTGGGGTAGCACCTAATACGCTTATAATCGAGAAAGCAGCTTTATAACGTAGTAAAAGTCACACCGATCCTGAAGAGCGTCCGAGAGATCATTCCTCGCGTTTCCGGGGTTTAGATTTTAAAATAGAAACCTCTGAGAATAAGACTCGAATAAATCGAAGTCTAAGTTATTAGGTAATAAGCTAGGGTGAGGATAAGGTAATACCTGATATCGTGTGGAATACGACGGTATAACAAGGGACGACGATAGTAGATGTTTCGAATGTAGAAAATTCGGATATGAAATTTCTGAATAAATAAATATAATTTCGGTAGATAAGAGATATTTCAAACTAACTACCTCCCCTACCTTCCTTACCACCACCTTCCATCCGTGATTAAGTTAAAAAGCGGGGTGGCGGAGGAGGAGAGCAATGGACCAGGTTTCTACAATCAACTCCCATATAGTTTGGAGTGTGTGTGTTAGGGGGGTATATAGGAGAGGGCGTGAGGGGGAAGGAAGGGAGAGAGATGGGAGGTGGGGGAAGGGTGGATGGATGGATGGATGGATGGAAAGGGTATATAAGTAGGTAGATATGAGTATTGTAATATTATGACTTGGTATAGTATAAACACCCCCACTCCTACACCTCCTAACCATCTACATTCCATTTTCTATAAACAATCTATACCCAACCAATGTATATCCAATCTATTATTCTATTCCCCCTCTCTACCAAACCAATCTATAAACAACCACCTAAGGATCAAAATCCCCCTATCGCAACCACCTATATATTCAATAATCCACCTATATATCCAGACATCCAGACATCCAGACATCCACCGATTCGCCCATCCAAATACGACAACCCCACCTCTCCTTTCACATCCTCGTATCCTTACCATTCCATTCTATACCCATCTATAATCTATAAACAATCAACCAAGCAACCCAAAAAACACATATACCACCTCACCCCCAACCCTCAAAAATGCACGACATACAAACAGCCACCCGTAAATACAACCCCTACCTCAACCATCTATATACTCAATCCAATATACAACCCACAACCTCAACCAACCAATCAATCTTCTAATTCAACCTTCTCATCCAGCCCACCAATCCATCAATCCAAAAACACACACCACACCAAATCTCCAACCTACCACCCAAAATATCCACGCAATATCCAACGTATAGGTATAAGCATATCAGGAATAAGAACCATCTCACGCCCTACTAACCGGCATCCCAATCCCATAATCATTATCAGCACCATTCGGATCGAATCTATTCACACACACAAACACACGTATTAGCAAATATCCCAGATCCAATTTTTTTCTCCAGTGGTGCACCCCCAAATCCAATACTCTTCAGGCACCCCCCAAAAAATTATCAACATCAAAATTCAAACAAAGAATCACAATCCAAAAAAAAAAAAGAAAACATAAAAAAAAAGACTCACCCCATCTCCCCAAGTACCTCCTTACTCCAAAAAATCAACGCCTCAAGTTCCCTCACACAACCAGTTAGAGCACGGGAGTAGCTATAACTATAAATCATACTCCATCTGCTGACGCCATTAACGGGACTAGAGCTTTCGTCGTCGTCGATGGGGGAGGAGAGATCCCTGTCGCGGTCTCGTGCTGAATCGGCTTCTACTTCGGCCATTTTGTCTAGCAGGTTTTTTCGTGCGAGGGCGGGGGAGGGGAGGTAGCGCTTGGGTTGTTAGTGGTTATATAGGGCTGGGGGGTGGGGGAGGAGGATAGGGAGGGGAAAGGGGTGTGATTGGGAGGAGATAGGAAGGAGGATTGGAGTTGGGAAAGAAAAAAGAAAGAAAAAAAGACATACAGGAACTTTCCTACCCCCTCTAAGCGCGCCCGCAAGAACATAAAGGTTCATCAAAATAGCAGCTACGGCATCACGACGGTAATTCAACAAAGTCTCGGCAGCTTGGTCGTTATTGGAGATGTAATGGGGGTGGAAAAACAGCGAGGATTGCCGCACGGAAACGAGATACTCGAAGAAGCGCTCTGAGGCATCGATTAGTGCTGAGTAGGGGAGGGGATCGAAGGGGCCTCGGAGCCGGATTTCGTGGCGGGTTAGAGCCTGGGGGTGTTAGTTGGAGAGTGGGAAAGAGTAAGAGGGGGATGGAGGGTATGAGAGGGATGAGAGGGATGGAGGGGGAGGTACCATGAGTTGACGGATGCGAACGAAGCCTTCGCGGAGTCGACCTTCTAGCATTTCTTTAAAGATGTTAGTAGGTTGTCGAGGTGAGAGTTAGGGGGGTAGAAACAAACCAGATTTCCTAATATCCTCAACGCCAGGCTCGTTGCCTTTTTCGTAGTACACGTACTTTGCAACCACACCGCGATAGATAATACTCATATACACCATATTCGCCGCCAACGCCTTCCTCAACTCATGTCTCGCCACAAACGGCCAAAGAACCCAACTCACCACCACCGCAGCCACAACACCAACCGTAAACGCCACGCCTCTCGTCCAAGCAATCTGCGCAACGGAAGGGAGACCCTCATCTGCTTTCGCCGCCAGACTCACAACGACAAAACTTATACACCCCACGATACCAGAGCGAGGATGGGACGATTGTGTGAAGCGGTAGATCATGGGGAGCATGTATACGGATGCGAAAGCAGCCATGACGAACGGATTTCCGTTTTTGGCTCCGTATGCTAATCCACCCCATACCGCGCCGAGGATCACGCAGAGGGCTCGCGTGAAGAGATCTTGGATGTTACCCCCTACGCGGGGATGCGACATGATCCATACCATAGCCACTGCCCACCAAGCCTCGTTCCTATTCCACCAGTGCTGCGTCTGTGGTAACCATCCCGGAATGGCAAGTAAAGCGGTGACAATCACGACTTTGAGAGCGAATCTCATTTCGAAGCCCTGAAGTCGGTGGAGTATCAACCATAGACGATAGCGGATTTTCCGTTTCTTGGGCGCGTTACGGTCTAAAGCTAGGTCTTCTTCTTCTTCGTATTTTCCTATCGTGTCGGAGCGTGAGAGGCCGAAGGATTCGCTTTTCTCGTCCATGTTTGGAGATGCTTTTTGGTGAGGGAGGGGTTTATAGACGTTTGCCATTCCTCGCATGGTGCGGGCTAGTTGGGTTTGAGAGCGGAAGTAGAAACCTGCTGTTACGCCTCCACGATCATGTCGTACTTGCGCATTGGTTCTTTGCATGCCTTTGGTAAATGGATAAGAAGGCGGATAGATCTTGGATTTTTGTTGCGATTGTTGCATTTCCATGACTTTGACGAGGAGAGCTTCGACTGTTCTGGCTGCTTGACGGATGGGATGGACGAATAGGAAGAGCTCGACGACTTCAGGGTGGTCGGAGTAGGTTGGTGGTAATGCTGGGTTGTCCATTAATGATTCCTCTGCTTCGTCGTATTTGATAATTCCTTTTCGGAGTTTGGTCAAAATTCCAATAAGGTCTGATGAAACGGTCACCGGTGGACCTAGCCATTGTCTATACCCAGACATCTCCATCAAAACAGCATCACATCTTTCGAATGCACTTTTCATTCGGGCAAGCAGTTTTGAGGTCGGCTGTGCAAGTTTGCCGGTTACCAACCTTACAGCTTTCTCTCCTGTGTATGTTCTGATGACTGGAGGACGATTCCGATTCTTTTTGTTGAAATCAGCAAATGTTTCGCCCGCTGAGTAACCGGATGGACTGTGCAGGTTAAAAACTTCGGAACTACTTTCGGAAAACGGGCTATCGGGGTCATCGCCTCGAGGAGTTGGAGAAAGTGGAGTTGGAGTATAGAATCCTCTCGTGGGAGTATTGGCGCCTCTAGTAGGGGAACCGAAATCACTCCTCTCAAAATTGTCAAACAGCACCGTTTCCATCCTTAGCGAGAGTAGGGATCTGACAACAGCCTGCATAAGATTACGCAGCGCTGCAACATCCGACGGTGGAAACCGTGAGACTGAAAAATCCAAGGTAAGATCTCGATAAGCTTGTGAGAGATTGACGAATGTTAAAGCCAATTTACGATGGAGAGCAGTAGGGTTGGGATTAGGTAACACAAGACCATCTTGCATGACGCCTAACGCAGTGTGAAGCGACACGGCAAGTGGGCGAGCTCCAGCGTCTGGTAAAACTACGCAAGCAATTATGAGACAGATAGCTTGTCCTAATAACCAAGGGATTCCATAATCAAAAAGCTTTCCCCAAGCGACGGCTTGTGAAGTATCTGCGAGACAGGTATAGATGACAGCGATACCAGCAGATAAGACGAGTTGATAGATTCGTACATAATATGAACGTAGTGCTGCATTTGTACCCATGAATACGACGAGAAATGCAGCAAGAATACCTCCATAACCTCTACTGGCAACAGAAGTGGAATTGGATAGCCAAAGTGCAAAGGCTCCCCATCCCAATCCAGCGGCTGTCCCTAGACTAGTCTGGAAAGCGCCATCGAATTGAGCGCCTACTGTTCGGCCTGGGTGATTGATGATTGTTGATAGTACCATAATGTAACTATATCGACCCAACCATGTCTGAACCACCGGAATCAGGCATAAAACGTAGGCAATGAAAAACCCGAGGAAAGATTTGGCCAATTTAATGCCAGAACGGGTGGTGGTTACCGCTCGTACCACACTCTGAATATCACGCCATTGTCTTGGTAGAAAGTGTTTTGGAGATAGAGGATGCTTCTTCTTGAACTCAGCAGGAAGAAGTTCCTCTGCATCCTCCAACAATTCGTCGCGATTTACTTTGGGTGGTTTTGAAAATGAGCCATCAAAAAAGCCATCTCGAGTTTCTTCTACTCCATAAGTTTCAAGATCCATGTTCAAATTTTGCAGCAAAGCCTGAAGATGACTATGGTTGATGCTGACTCTTGGGGACGTTGGACCGGATCCTGTGAAATTTCGTATGGACGATGCTCTTGAACGTCGAGGACTGTGGTTAAAGGAGCCGTAATAAATACTTGATGCCGAGGATTTTGTTCCAGGATTTAAAGCCTGGAGTCGGATATGTTTTGCAGCTTGGGCATCTGCTTTTTCTTCATGACGTCCTGTGCGGGTAAAGGTAAGACGTCGACGACGTTTGGTTTGAGCATCAAAGTCATTGCTGACGGCGTTTGCTACCGAACTTGAGCCCGAGGCGTGAGATCTTGGATCGGGTAGATGCGTTTGGGGAGAGGACAAGACTGGTCGGGTGTTGAATGTTTTGTCATCTCTAGGACTAGTTGGGGTAATTGGGCTAGTTGGGGTAATTGGGCTACTTGTAAAGGGGTCGTGAGACGCCATTGCATGTAGGGATTCGATGCCGTGGTTTAAATGGCCCCCTAAGTGGTCATATTGAGTAAACGCAGGGCAAGGCAAGGCAACGCCACTCTGCCTGACTGTAACGGTGAAATGCTCTGTAACGTCTCAATTCGGTATTAATTACAGCGATGTCTTCTAGATGTGATGGTTGTGGATGCGAGCCGAGCGAGACCGAGACCGGGCCTGAGACAAATACAAATACGTAGGTAATGACAGTAACTGTGAAGTGACTGGGAAGGGTGCTGTAATAGATGCAAATGAGATGAGACGACAAGGCAAAAAGAAAATGATTGAAGCTTTGAATGTACGGCTTTAGGGCTGGCTACAGGATTGGTATTGTAGGTACTGTACTGTATGTTCGGGTAGGCAGTTTAGCGCATAAGGCTCTCAGAGACCCCATTTCCTTTGCTGCCCAAGATCTCGAGCTCAGGTTCTCCTGGACACTCTGTGCTCAACCCTTTCCTGGAATAGGTACAGCTTGTCAATCGGGATCCGCTAAACTCCCCTCCATCACCAATCACAGCAAGTCGGCTTCATCGTCGGAGGTCTTTCCACGTGCCGGCCACTCCTAGTCCGAGCTTCCGGTATCTCGTTTGGGGCCTTTTCTGCAGCGACTGGCTGGATGAGTCTGGATAAGTGTTTTATCGCTCCGAATGTGGCGAAGGGTCTGGCTAATTGCCCATTAATTTCGTGAAAAGTCACACACTCTATCGCGCGTCTGCTGCGTCTCCTGCATCTCCCTAAAAAAAAGTCTCTTAGGCTTTCCTTTTCAAGTACCTACCTACTCCGTACTCCTACCCTACCATACCATACCCTAACCTACCCTGCCCTAGCCCTAAACACGCTCGCGCTAGCGTATACTAATCCCAGCGCGACGGCCTTCCGACTTGCCACCTCCTGAACCCAACATAAACCTCTTTTCTCTCCACAACACAACGCCTGATCGGGACCACTAAAGTCCCTGTCCAAGCCCGCCAACCCAACCCAACCCACCTCGTTGCTCGACCTTGGTGCACTGCATCTACCCCCCACTCCGCCCCCAAACATGAAGGTCAAACAATCCAAGGCCACTTTGGTCGCCAATCCAATGGTGACGGCGAATACTCTCAAAGTGCCCCCTTTTCCTGATGATTCTGAAGAATCCGAGGTCAATAGTGACGCCCTGATCAACACCGATCTTCCACGTGTCAATGGAGTCAATCAAGTCAATGGCTTTAAGGCCGACGGCGGGATTGCGATTGAGTCTTCCGACGAGGAGGATGATGAATCTGACAATCTGTCATTATTTCAAGACACTCTGGCTGAGATGGATGACCAACAGCTCTTTAATCACGATGGTGAGTGAACTATGAAACCTTTCAAGGTTGCATACACCAAGCGCTAATCACGCAATCATTAGGCTCCCAAACTTGCACCTACGAAGAGGCAATTGCTTTTCGTCAACAACTTCGATCTATAGGCCCTGAAGAATTCGTCAAGCTCAATATAGATGGTGGTCTTATTACTGCCAAAAAGCTTCTCACGGCTTTCAACATTCAGCCTCCAGGATTTCTCGAGGGCATGGATGATTGCGCTTATTACCGTCTTTTGGGTTTGGCCATCAGTCGGGAGTTATCCAAGCGGATCAAGCTTCCTCAGTTCAACACGATTGATGATGCAGTCGATTTAATTCTCAAGTCTCACAATATCATCGTGCTGACCGGTGCTGGTATCTCAACCTCGCTTGGCATACCTGATTTCAGATCCAAGGACACTGGTCTTTACTCCAAGCTCCAACATCTTGGTCTCAATGATCCGCAAGAGGTTTTTGACATTCACATTTTTAGAGAAGATCCCACTTACTTTTACACGGTCGCTCGCGATATCATTCCCTCAGGTGATCGGTTTACTCCGACTCACGCTTTCATTGCTCTCCTGCAACAAAAAGGAAAATTACTGACCAACTACTCTCAAAATATCGACAACATCGAAGCTATGGCTGGCATCCTTCCGGAAAAATTAGTCCAATGTCACGGCTCATTCGCTACTGCTTCTTGTATCGAATGCAAGTACCAAGTCCCCGGTGAGGCCGTCTTTCCAGACATCAGAGCCGGTCGAATCCCCCGATGCGATAAATGCATCGAAGGACTCCGTCGACTCAAAGCCCCCAATGCCATGAAGCGCAAACGCTCCGCCAATGGCGACAAGAAGAAGCGTCGTTTCGACAACGACTCCGACTCTGAGCCAGAGGAAGATTACGACATCCCCGCCGCGGGAGTCATGAAGCCAGATATCACCTTCTTCGGCGAACCACTACCTGACAAGTTCTCGGATCGACTCACCGGTCACGATGTCGATAAAGTTGATTTAGTCATCGTTATTGGAACTTCACTCAAAGTCGCTCCCGTCTCTGAAGTCATTCCTTACCTGCCGGCTAGCATCCCGCAAATGTACATCTCCCGCGAACCAGTCTCCCATGTTAATTTTGATGTCGATATGCTGGGGGATTGTGATGTGGTTGTCGCCGAGTTGTGTAGACGTATGGGCTGGGAGTTGAAGCACGAGATGATTCCGGAGAACCAGGTGGTGGATATTCGGTTGCAAGATGGGTTTACAAGTCGACATGTTTTTACGGAGAAAAAGAGCTAGATTTTCCTTGCGACGTGTTGTGGCATTATGTTTTTCTTGCTCGGAGAGGAACAGAGGGATCTCTTGCAGGTATTCCTGTGCTCATGTCTTTCTTCCCATCCTCGACCTGGATCCCTTGAGCTTTCTTCCGTTGCCAGTTTTCTTCCGTCGATAAACCTCCATGTATGGATTGCCTTTGTTTCTTCGAGACGAGTTTTCCCTTCCATCCGCATGAGAAGTCCTACGTTTTTTTCTGTCATACTTTCAGTCCGCAGAGTTTTCAGTACCCGTTTGTTTGTTTGTTCTTGTCACGAAACGCGGGGCATCGGCGTTCCGGAACACACGAAATCAAATCCTTTCCTCAATCAATACTAGGGATGGAGGGACGGGTGGATGTATTTATTAGTGTTTGCTTAGATTTCCTCTCTCTCTTACCTGTTTCCTCTCCCGCTTTCCTTCCTCTGTTCTTGCGTACAGTACAGTCGTTGCAATTGGCGAGTTACCTTGGGCGTTAGATAAGAGTTTCCAGTACCTAGTTAGCTAGCTTGCAGACCCGTTCAACGGTTTTATGGAAAATAATAAGAGAGATTCGTTTATGATATCTAGTACTTCTACATAACTCTCTGTAATGTCAATGTCAATGTGATTTATGTACTCGTAAAACATACTCGTACAGTTGTACTCCAGTAACAATCAACATCCCCATCCTCGACCCTGAACCACAGAGCTATAACTCCGTGGAGGTGGATGGATGGGTGTACGTCAAAGAGGAAAAGAGAGAAAAGGTATTATCATAGCTAGTTTCTCATAACTCGTAATTATATAAACTTACTTCCGAATATCAGAGTATAGCAAATATTCTATAGAATCTAAAGCGCTAGTCAAAACAGCTCTTAGCGGGCCGGGTGGTATATTAAATCAAGAACTTTTCGTGGGTACGAGTATCCCATCTCTACGGTAGGAACAGGGTTAGAATGATATCTACAGTAGAGCTACTTATTCGTCTTTAGTTTTAGTTCTATTATGTTAAGCAAAGGATCGGGGTGTAGAAGCGTGTTGTACTAAGTCTATCCTACGGTGTGTATATATACATGCTAGCCTAGCCTGAGCTCCTGGTCCGTGCCCTGGCTAGCCGCTTTGGAACTAGTGTAGATTACTATCCAACATATTATATAGTTTTCATCCGAATTATTCACATTCGAAATAATAGTATTGTCGAGGAAACAAGTGTTGTCGAAAATTAATGTTCTGCTATAACCGGAGTTTAAGCGTACTTTTAGAATATAGGTAAGAGAGTGAAAGGAAAATAAGACTCGAGAGGTGTTAGCTAAAGGTAAGTTTGTCTCTACTATGTATACTAGAAGGATAGGAGGTTACTAGACAATGCAGTGACGGCGGCGTAGAGAGTGGGAATATTCAATATTGTGATGGTAAGAGATGTTCCTAGGGAGAGGATTTTATAGGTGGGTATGTTGTAGATAGAAAAAAACGGGACACATACACGCGTCGACTAATCCTTGCCGGGGGTTAGAAGAAGGGAAATAAGTGATATTCTCGTTTTGTTGTGGGCGAAACCGTGAATTATTATTATAGACCTTTTTTATATCTTTCTAAAGACGTGAATCTCACCATTTATTGTTAGCGTGTTTCATCTGAACGTATAACCCCCAAAGCCCAAACTACTGTCGAGAAAGAAGTTATTATCGAAACCATCTCCTCACAGCTATCTTCAAAGGTAATTCAATCCTTGCCTTACACAGATGTACGACCTTGAATAGAACTACCTATATTTACTACCTAGAAATCAAGTTCCCTTTCCTTATTAATAATCTCTATACACCCCGTGGCTTCCTTCTATACCAGCCAATCTTGCATTTCACGTCCTAGAATTAAAGGACGTGGGTTCTACTATAGATCTTTTATAGATTTGAAATGGTAGGAGAATGCGGATATGCAGTTCTGGTTAATTAAGGATGGAAGGATGGGTGAGTGGAATGGTTTGGTAGTAGGTAGAATGGAGGGGTAATACCTGGTTTGTTTATCGAGGGTGTGTTGAGTATGCGATCTTTTTGTTAGAATCGTTTTCGAGGAAATCAATAAGAAACTTAAAGGAAGGTGTTGGTTTAACTTATCGTTAGTAAAGGTGATATAAGAGACCTATATTACTATAGTAATAACTAAGTCTCGTAGTTATATATCAAAGTCAGTGTATCTATAGCTAGCTAAGTCCCTACGTACTCGCAGATCCCATAGTACGCTAGTACCAAAGAAGCAGGCAGCTACGCTCAAAGCTAGAAAATAATATTCACTATTGTGAACCGATAGGAGGATTTCATTAATATAAATACAATACTCTCTGTGAAGGTTCGATTTCGAGTTTTATAGTGAATGGATTCGCTTGAGTGAATAGGGGTATTCGGTATTCCGTAGCTATTTAGTTAGTTCCACCGCGAGTTCTCTCCTTCTCTCCTTGCGGACAATCTAATCAATATCCTACCCTGACATATTGTCCGCCTTTTACGAACTAGTACAATCGACATAGTCGTCGTATTCTATTATGGCTAACCAAGCTTTTGGTACAGGCTTCGAGGGCTGGGCTGGAGACCAAAATCCATAACCACCTAGCGGATTCGTACCTTGGAACAATCTACTAGACCCTTAACCTCAACCTCAACCAGAACACTTTGATGCTAATGACCTTTACTATCACTGTAACGACCCGTAGACAGTCTCCTAAGCCGCGACCCGAAACCCTTAAGCATTCCAACAAATATTCAAGGGCATCGTCGAGGGTTTGGAAACATCTAGACAAGCACATGCAGAGGCCCTTCGAGACGAAGAGGAAGCAAAGGAAGACACCCAGAAACTCCAGAATGAGTATACGTAACTCTACAATCGATTCGTCGCACTCTAGAAACAGAATAGTGAGCTTCGAACTGCTGCTTAAATAGCTCTAGTTGCTCCTACACCCCCACTAGTGAATACCTCACAACAGCAACAAGTCTACGTTACGCGTTCCCCGGCATATCCTAATCCTGTCAAATTCGGTAGCAAGCTTCGATCTCCCTCTAACCTTCGTAGCTATCTTATTAGTATAAGAATCAAGCTTTAGCAGAATCGGGATTGGTAGACTAATAAGACTAACCGTATGAACTACGTTTTAAGTACTTTGGAAGGCGAAGCACACAAGCATATTAACCCTTATATTAACGAACTTAGAGAGTACGGTTCGGCTTTGTAATCTGTCAACGACATCTTTACCACCTTGAGCAATACCTTTGGTAATCCCTATTTACGTAGTAATGCCTTCAACAAGCTCTGCAAACTTTAATAAGACAACACAAGAACTAACGAGTTCCTTGCTAACTTCTTATACCTCTGTATAGTATCAAACTCTTAAGGATACGAAGCTTGTACCCTCTTACAAAATGCTCTAGATTCTAGGGTCGCTGATCGCGTTTTGCAGAACTCTCTCTATAACAACAAACTCCCTCTTACGACTTTAGCTACCCTTGTACAAGATGCCGACCATATCTGCCGCCGCGTTTTTAGTGAGAATTTTCTTTATAAGAAGTCTGCTAGTAGTCCTCTACAACCTATTATTCCTCCGCCTACTTCGGCTCCTGTTTCTACAGCGGACTCTAGTTGTAATCCTATGGATTTGGACGCTCTCAAGATTAGTAGCAAGGTAGTTTAGACCAAGAAGGATATCAAAGACAAGAAGCGCGCGGTTACGTTAGAGGAGAAGAAGGCTCGGAAGTAATATTAAATAAAGTATAGCTTGTACTTTTATTATGATTCTCCTAACCATAACTTAAAGACTCCCTGTCCTAAGTTAGAGAAGGCTAAGGAGGCGAAAGCGAAGAAGGATAAGGCGAGAAAAGTATAGTCTCTAGCAATAGTCGCCGTTAGGGACGTAAAAGGAATAAGATATTAAGGCTCTCTTTACTTAAGGAAAGGTAAAAAAACGTTATAGAAGTCCTTTGTAAGGTAGTTTACAAAGATCTTAAGAATACCGACAATCTACATACTACTTCTACTACTTATTGTATAATTGATTCTAGTGCTTCAGCTTAACACTTTATCGATTCTACCTACGCGAAACGAAATAGATTTGTTTTAGAACTACTCACTTAACTACGAAGTCTTCGCATTATAGACGGACGGCCTTCTATTACGGGTGCTATTATATATACTATTACTTTAGATTTGATTATTAGTAAGTATATCGAACGTTAGCAACGGTTTTACGTTACTACGCTAGCATCCTACGATATTATTCTAGGACAACTATAGCTAGCTCTTCACAACCCGAACGTAAACTAGGCAGGACGAGTTATTAACTTTTGCTCTAGATTTTACAAGGCCTACTATATACTACAGCGCCTAGATACTGTACAAGTTACTTGTGTGAGGGAAGAGGTGCGAGCACCACTGCCGCGGAAAGTAGGCGCTGCCGCTTTCTATAAGCTTGCGAAGACTTATGGAGTCGAGGTGTTCTCTCTGTCTCTCTTTGAAATTGACCAGTATTTAGAGAGATCTAGGATAGATTTGGACAACTCTTTAGTTAAGGAATCTCGTTAGATTCGTCTAGACGACAGCTTAGATAGCCCTTAGCGGATAGTGTCACGGAGTTGGAGGAACTAGGGTCAGATCACGTGTAGCACGTCACGTGCGTGCTACGAGGAATCCTGTATATAAGCTCTTGTTCCTCTGGAACTCTCTTCTCTCCTTACTTAGTTGTTCGCTCTTTATAGCAGTGTTCGGTTTGACTTAGTATTTATAACAGTAAGCAGTGGTTCACTCTACACGTTCACATTACAACTAAGTCACTTCTTCGCCTGGGAAGGCCTGTTATAATATCCCACTTTGTTTATTTGTTTTTGGCTAACGATACTCGACTCGACGGATTTCCGACTCGACATCATCCTCAGTAATACCACGTTATACATCACTGAACGCAGTGTGCGTTATATGTCCCTGAACGATGGTATCACCAACCCCCCCCCACGCTCGCGGAAGACGTACCAACAGAGGTAGAGGTCGAGGCGTAGCCTCCCTTACTCACACGCCTGTACAAACCGCTGGAGCCTCCAACACTGTCCAGCAGACAGACGACGATTTTCTCTTTGAAGACCAGTTTCAAGAGCGACAGAGGACCGTCAGTTCTTCTCTTACCCCGGTACCTATTACGCCTACGTAGTACGACCAGATCATGGCAAGACTCAATTCGCTTAGCCAGGAGAATGCTTAACTACGCATAGCTGTCCAGACGCGGAACACGGCCTCTCTAGATGACCCTATTCCCACTATTGAAAAGGGAAAAGCCACTGCCGGACGTCAGCAGCATAGCGCGCTCCGACAGACCAAGTCACCTTCCTTTTCAGGCCCTACTAGTCGGAAGCCAAAGCTAAGCGCCAAAGTCAAGGACGTTCCTCTACTCGATGATGGCATTAGCCCGTCCCTCGTCTAATGGCAGGTCCTACTTAAGAGCAAGCTTCTCGCAAACGTAGACCACTTCGCATCCGAGTCAGAGAAAATGACCTACGTGTTCGCTTGCACGACTGGCAAGGCAGCTACCTTGCTTGAGACAGCTATGGCTGCAGAAGACGACCTAGAAGACGCTTTCCCGGACTGGGAATCTATGGTCGAGTACCTGGTTTCTAGCCTCCGGAACCCCCACGAACGAGCCGATGCAAGAGAGGCATATAAAGCTCTTACTATGGGATTAGACGAGTCGTTTTTCGACTTTAAACTTAAGTTCTTATAGTACGCTACCAAAGGCAGGATCGCTAAGTCAGAATAGAAGGACGATATGTACGATAAGCTGGTATAGCCCCTACAGGACGAGATGCGTGTCGAGGTCTAAAAGATCAAGGACTTTAATAAGTTCGCTGACCTTACCTCGGGAACTGACGCAAGGCTTAAACGTGACAGAGCTCAGAATCCTATCCTAAAGAGGATAGTGCGTACAACTCCGCTAGTTAGGGACGTTGCGGTCCCTACTGTGCCCCGCTATTTAACTCCCTTGCCGCAAACTAGAGTTAATACGACCTTAGCTTTGCTATCCTACTTAACGACCCCGCCTACAAAGCGGATAGCGGAACGACGCGAGACTACGGTCCCCTAGCCTGAGCTCACATGCTATAACTGTGGAAAATCAGGGCACATTCGCCCGGATTGCCCTCATCCTAAGCGAGACGTAAGCCTGAATGAGATTGTTGAGTAGGAAGACAGCGAGCAAGGAGAAGACGAAGGACTGTCGGGAAATGGAAGCGCCTAAGAGAAGACTCCTTCTTAGGCGAGTTAGTTGATCTAGCGAAGTTAGATCTACAATGGTTAATGGGTGGAAAGCATATGACTATTACGTGTACTTTATTAATGAATGGATACGCATTGTCTTTGCAAGCACTTATTGACTCTGGAGCAAATGGGTTCGCTTTTATTGACCAAACCATAGCCGTCGACTGGGCTAAATTCCTAGGAATTAAAGCTCAGCGACTACCACGCCCGATCCCTGTCTTAGGGTATAACGGACAAAGCGGAGTAAGCATCTCTTACATTCTTCGCCTACACCTTACTATCGATGGACGACTACAGTTAAACCTTCCGTTCCTGATCACCCCCTTAGGCTCTCATTAACTGATCCTTGGACGCAAATGGCTTAAGTACTCTAGAGTCTTAGTCGACTGTAGTGCTAGACGCTTGACTTGGCCCCTAGAGTACTATGTGACGACCCCCTGGCTACAGAACGAGACAATCATCCCGCAGTCGGCTATTGTACCTAAACAGCCGGTACCGTGCTACCAGGCTGATATAGCTAGGAGAGACAAGGCCATGCTAAAAGAAGAGAAACGACATAAGGACGGACGAGTTATAGTCTCTACTATCGTTGTGCCGCCTTCGCTGGTACCGCCCTCGCTGGTACCCCCTTCGCTTAAGCCCCTATCGAAACCACTGTCGAATACAGTACTCGACATTCACTTAATCTCTGGGCATGCGATGCACCTGAATTGCAAACAAGCAAGTAACGAGCTCTTCTCTACAAGCCTGTACGAGCTTGACTGTGTTATTGATCAGAAGACTATACCGCTAAGACCTGTACTCGATACTGTACTTGTAATTGTAGAAGAAGATCTGTCCTAACTGCCGGCTTTATATAAGGAATTCGCAGATGTGTTCTCAAAGTCAGCATCCGACTAGCTTCCGCCACACCGGCCTTACGACTACAAAATCGCCCTAGAAGCTGACGAAAAGCAGCTCTTATATAGCCCGCTATACAAAATAAGTGTTCAGGAACTAGAAGCGACAAAGCAGTACCTGCTTAAAAACCTAGACAAGGGCTTTATCGAAGCTAGCTAAGCCCCGTTTGCGGCTCTAGTCCTCTTTGTTAAGAAACCGAATAGCGGCCTACGATTTTGTATCGACTATCGTAAGCTAAATGCTTTAAGCCGTAAGGACAGATATCCCCTGCCGTTAATAGACGAGACCTTGGCCCGAATCTCTTGAGCGAAGATCTTTACAAAGCTCGACATTCGTTAGGCATTCTACTATATACGAATAGACCCTGCTTCCGAAGAATTAACTACCTTTCGTACAAGGTACAGCGCCTATAAATACAAGGTCCTTCCGTTCAGACTTACGAATAGCCCTGCTACATACCAGAGGTACATAAATGACGTCCTATTCGACTACTTAGACGACTTCTGTACAGCTTATCTTAACGACATCCTTATCTATTCAGACGACCCCCTTGAACATAAAACGCATGTCCGGCTAGTACTACAGAGACTACGCGACGTAGGTCTATAAGCGGACATTAAGAAATGCGAGTTCAGTGTTACACAGACAAAATATCTTAGTTTTATTGTTTCGACAGACAGCATTTCGGTAGACCTAGAGAAGGTTGCTATTGTCCAAAACTAGCAAGCACCCTCTACAGTAAAGGGTATACAGTCTTTCCTAGGCTTGTACAACTTCTATAGACGATTTATTCGGAATTACGAAGTAATCGCAAAGCCACTGACTACCCTTACTTATAACGGCGTACCATTTAACTTTAATAGCTACTATCATCACGTATTCCAGACTCTAAAAGACGCCCTAACTTCAGCTCCCTTGCTTCAACACTATAACCCAGAGCTAGAGAGCATACTAGAGACAGACGCCTCGGACGGAGTGATTGCAGGGATCCTGTCCCAGAAGTATAGCGAGCACTAGCTACCGGTAGCCTATTTCTCAAAGACCATGGCCCCAGCGGAGTACAACTATGAAATCCATGACAAAGAAATGCTAGCTATTGTCAAGTCCTTAAAGGAATGGAGGCCAGAACTTGAGCGTACTACCCAGCGTATCCAGATATACACCGACCACAAGGCTCTAGAGTACTTTATGACCTCTAAGAACTTAAACGTACGTTAAGCACGCTGGGCAGAAGCTTTAGCCGAGTATCACTTTTGTTATTAAGTACCGCTCTGCTAAGGAGAATACCCGCGCGGACGCCCTAATAAGGCGCTTAGACGAGACAGAGGCTCAGGACTTAGTAAAGAAGGCTAATCGGCTACAACAACTACTCCGGAATGACCAGATAGACCCTCTAATCCTACATCCTAACTCTATAGCCCAAGCACAAATCAGCTCTTTAGACATAGCCCCTATTTCAGCTGAGACATCGATAGTCGACCGGATCTTAACTGCTAACCGCACCTCTAAATCGCTTACCGCCGTCCGTCAGCAAGCAGAAGCGGATTTAGAAGGTCCCTTTGCTCTAGAAAATGGACTGCTACTATACCACGACCGCCTTGTTGTTCCTGACTTCTAGAACTTACGTACTTACTTAATACGTGAGGCTTATAACCAGGTGTCTACGGCTCATCCAGGACGCTAGAAAACCTACAAAATGCTAGCTGTATGCTACTATTGGAAAGGCATGTGGAAAGACATCCAGCAATACTACTAGAACTACCACGAGTGTCGTCGCTCAAATAGCCCACGGGACAAGACACCTAGACTCCTTTAACCACTCCCTGTACTAGACTATCCCTAGCAACATATTACTATAGACTTTTGTAGCTTTCCAAAGGACAAATCAGGATACGACAACGTCTTTGTAGTAGTTGACCGACTCTCAAAACAAGCTATTTCTGTCCCTTGTTACAAGACAGTTATAGCAGAAGAGATAGCTAGGCTCTACATCTGTTACATGTATCGCTACTATAGCGCTGCTAAGTCTATTGTTTCAGACCGCGGAGGACAGTTTATTTCAGTATTCTAGAAAGAATTTAACCGTATACTTGGAACACAGCTTAAACTGTCTACTGCTCACCACCCCTAGACAGACGGACAGACGGAAATCATAAACCAGTACCTAGAATAGAGACTACGCCCGTTTGTTAGCTACTATTAAGACAACTAGGCAGAGTTACTGCCTATGATGGACTATGCCCAGCTTACACTACTACATGACTCGCTTAGCCAAATGAGTCCATTTGAAGTGCTATACGGACATCCTGCTCGTACCTCTTTCGACTGGAATACGCTAACGACCACCCCTTTAGATCAGCTAAGCGTTGACAAAGCGAAAGCACTTGCTACTCGTATGAAGGATGCTCAAGATACAGCGAAGCGAGAACTCTCGTTAGTACAGCAGCGTATGAAAACTTCCGCAGACAAACACCGACGTCCAGTAGACTTTACAGTTGGGGATTTTGTCTAGCTTGCAAAGCGACACTTACGTACAGAGAGGCCTAGCCGAAAGCTCGACTTCCTAGGAGCTGGCCCTTCTAAGATTATCCAGTAAGTAGGCCACGCTTTTAAGCTTCAACTACCGGATTCAATGAAAGTACACCCTGTCTTCTCCCCGGATAGACTACGCAAGGCTGCCCAGAACCCTCTACCGGGACAAATTAACCTAGAACCACCACCTGTTAATATTACAGGTGATGACGAATGGGAAGTTCAAGACATCCTTGTAAGCAAGGGCCGTAAGCACCTATACTACCGTGTAAAGTGGCTAAACAGGGACGAGGACTTACAGTGGTATCCTGCGTCTGATTGCAAATACGCCCCTCATAAAGTGAGAGACTTCCACTTGGCTAACCCAACGCGACCTGGCCCGCCAGCTCTCTTAATAGAATGGTTGAAGGCTTGGGAGGATGGAAGGGACGATTATAACGATTTAGATAGTGATCTAATCATGGACACACGGTCGAGGACGACCTTCTTTAAAAGGGGGGGTACTGTCACGGAGTTGGAGGAACTAGGGTCAGATCACGTGTAGCACGTCACGTGCGTGCTACGAGGAATCCTGTATATAAGCTCTTGTTCCTCTGGAACTCTCTTCTCTCCTTACTTAGTTGTTCGCTCTTTATAGCAGTGTTCGGTTTGACTCAGTATTCATTACAGCAAGCAGTGGTTCACTCCACACGTTCACAGATAGAGCGTATTTTGAAAGAGGAGTAGTCTTTTTCTCCCATGCCTGATTTGAATATCCCTAGAACTCGATAACAGAGAGCCTCGGAGCTCTATTTGCGTAGCGTATCAATAGAAGACGTGGAAATCGCTTTACGACCAAAATCGACGGTTGATCCTACTTCTCTTTTGCCTTAACACTACTACCGTTACCTACTACTTTTTAACAAAGACTTAGCTAATATCCTGCCACCGTATTAGGATTGCGATCTCTATATTGAATTAAAGCTAGACAAGACCCCGCCTTACAGCAAGTTACATAATATGTCTAAACTAGAACTTCTTGTTTTAAGAAAGTATCTCAAGGAACAGTTAGACAAGGGCTTTATTTATATAAGCACTTCTCCCGCCGCATCACTAGTTTTATTTGCAAAGAAGCCTAGCGGCGGTCTCCGCTTTTGCGTAGATTATCGACTTTTGAATAACATCACAATTGAGAATCGGTATCCTATTCCACTAATCTAGGAGACTCTTCAGCGCCTAAGCAAAGCTCGATACTTTACGAAGCTTAATATGATTGCCGTATTCAATCGTATTAGGATGAAAGAGGGAGACGAATAGCTTACTGCCTTTAACACTCGATATGGCTTATTCGAATCCCTTGTTGTGCCCTTCGGTCTCACTAACGCACCTACTACTTTTCAGGCTCGAATTAACGAAGTCCTCCGTCCATTTTTGGACATGTTTTGTACTACTTTTCTAGACGATATACTAGTCTATTCCGATGACCTTCAGTCCTACTGCGAGCACGTCCACTAGGTGCTCGATGCTCTCCAGGCTACGGGCCTAAATTTGGATATAATAAAGTGTTATTTCGAGGTCCAGGAAGTTAAATATCTCGGTATAATAATTAATACTAAGGGCGTACCGATAGACCCGGAAAAGGTCTCTGCAGTTGTTAGTTAGCAGCCGCTATCTAATCTTAAGGACTTGCAAGCTTTTCTTGGTTTCTCGAATTTTTACTATCGCTTTATTAAGGACTTCTCGTATATTGTTAAGCCTCTTAATTTCCTCTCTAGACAAGGAGTATCTTAGTCCTGGGATTCGGATTGCGAGAATGCGTTCTAGACTCTTAAGCGAGCCTTTATTTCAGCCCCTATTCTTCGTCACTTTGATCATACAAAAGAAGTGGTCTTAGAATGCGACTCTTCCGATTTTGTGTCCGCCGCTATACTCTCTCGGTATTTTAATGGTGTTTTACACCCTGTTACGTTTATGTCCAGGGTATTTGACCCCGCCGAGTACAATTATAAGATCTACGATAAGGAACTTCTTACAATTGTACAAGCTTTTGAATCCTAGCGAGCCGAGCTAGCTAGCGTCGAATACCCTATTTCTGTTATTATAGACTACCAGAATCTTAAATATTTTATGACTATAAAACACCTTACTCGCCGGCAAGTACGTTAGAGCGAGTTCTTATCTTCTTTCGACTTCGTTATTAAGGTAGCTCCTACAAAGGACCTTGTTAAACCCGACTCCTTGACTCGTCGCTCTTAAGATTTACCTAAAGGTTCGGACGACCCTCGCCTGAAATACCAGGACCAGGCCCTACTAAAAGGGTACAATTTGGACCCTGCTTTACGGCTGTCGCCTATCCAACTCAACGAAACTAATGAATCTGACGATCAGAGGATTATTCGTATACTTGAGGAGGGTTATCCTGACGACCCCTTTTGGAAGCGAATATCCACTGAGATAAATCGTGTTAACCCTACTCCACACTCTAAAGAGGTGTCTTTGTCGGAGTGTGTGATTCGCGATAATTAATTGTACTTCCGAGACCGCTTATACGTTCCTGATACTAATTTACGTATATGGTTACTTCAAAAGAGCCACGATTCTATAGAAAGTGACCACCCAGGACAGAACAAACTTTTCAAACTAATTTCTCGATATTATTGGTGGCCGAAGCTATACAGCGATATCGCTCAGTTTTGTAAGGCTTGCGAGAATTGCGCTCGTAACAAGCACTCTTAGCTTCGTTACCAGGGTACCCTGAAACCACTTCCACTTCCACTTCAGCGATGGACCGACTTATCCATGGATTTTATAGGTCCCCTTGCTAGAGTTGATAGATTTAACCAGATAATGTTCGTGACTAACAGGCTTTCTAAAGACTGTCACATTATTCCTTACAAACCTACCATGACCGCTGCCGACCTAGCTCACGTCTTCGTTCAAGATATTAAGAAGCTCTACGGCCTTCCTAGCTCTATTGTTTCTGACCGAGGGACCTTATTTGTTGCTAACTTTTGGAAAGCTATCTATAGTATACTACAAATTCAGATACAACTTTCGACAGCTTACCATCCTGAATCTGATAGGCAGACTGAAATCATGAATAAGTTAGTAGCAAAATATCTTCGCCTTTATTTAGACTTCGCCCAGAAGAAGTAGGTACAATATCTCCCCCTAGCAGAATTCGCTATACGGAATATTGTAAATAGCTCTACTAGAATGTCCCCCTTTTTTGCGAACCACGGTTACTACCCTCGACTAAGCTTCACACCACTAAAAGACTTAGACTCTATGTCACCAAAAGAATTAGCTGGTACTCGATTTGTACAGAAAATGTAAGAGATCCTCGATTTATTATAAACTAATCTCCTAGCCGCTTGAGACTCGATAGAGTCTTCCGCTAATAATTTAAGGGACCTAGCCCCTGCTTATCGAGTAGGTGATTTAGTACTATTGAGTATAAAAAATATCTTATCTACTCGTCCTATTCCTAAATTCGATGCTAAGTTTATAGGAACTTTCCGAGTCCTTTAGAAGGTTAACTCGCACGCGTACAAGCTGGACTTGCCAGTAGAACTCGAAGCAATCCATCTAGTCTTCTATACTAATTTGTTACGGCCAACTGTGGGTACTCTACTACCTGGGCAGCACAATCCACCAGCTATGCCAGTAGCGCTCGATAATAGTGGTTAGGAATTATGGGCAGTTGACAGAATTATCGATTCTCGGCGTCAAGACAGTCAATTTGAGTATTTAGTCTAGTAGAGAGGTTACAAGGAGAGCACGTGGGAGCCCCTTGCGAATGTCTTTATAGGCTCTACATCTCGTACCCTGTTCTATCGCTCTTTCCCTGATAAGTTACGACCTACGTCTGAGGAATTGCAAGCTGCTCGCGCTGCTTCTATGTAGAAGGGTTATAGGATAAGGGGGGGCCTTATATAAAGGTTCGATTTCGAGTTTTATAGTGAATGGATTCGCTTAAGTGAATAGGGGTATTCGGTATTCCGTAGCTATTTAGTTAGTTCCACCGCGAGGAGTTCTCTCCTTCTCTCCTTGCGGACAATCTAATCAATATCCCACCCTGACACTCTCTCTTACGTTTTAATCACTACCAGCTCGACCGATTCTTTCCATCACCAAGTCTACCGTGTGACAAAGTAGAGCATTGACCCGATCAAATCTACTTAGCACTGTGCAGGATGTAGTGCCCCTATTTTGTCTTGTTAATAGAATTTTACCTCTCTTTACTTTGATTTATCTTAGATACCTTCATCTGAACGTTCTAGCTTCGAAACCCGAACTACCGTCGAAACCCAAACCCCCGCCTCTTTAACCTAGTAAAACCGAACTCTTAATCAACGAATCCAAAGCGCGTAGGAATCTAAGATAACTACAGAGGGAAGCTCTGAGTGATAAAGTTGAGAAACCCTATAGAATAGGGACAACTGATCGAAATATTCTTGGATATTCTCCCGCGTCAAGACTGGACGACCGTGGTTCGATTTACCCCTTATTTATGGGGGTATCCCAGAATGAAAATGGGGTCTCTAGGGTTTTGCTTACCGCCTGAGAGAGGTAACGGGTTAGAGGTGAAGTGCCTAGCGATGCTCGCATCGGCAAGACTGTCAAAGAAAGACTACTATAAGGATTAAGGTTGAGAAGATGATAAAGCCTTTGGGAAACGAGATAAGATATAGCGGAATACTCTCTGGTCTCAATAATGTAAAGTTGTCAGGTCGTACTACAGGAAGGAGGGTTATGTAGGCACGACTACGCCTCCTGTCAAGGATGAGTCTTCTTAGTACAGTATTTTCTGCGACGTAAAAAACGCGAAGGCAGCCTTGGTGGGGCCAGATATTCTTGTATATTATTATATCAATGTAGCACTGCAATGATTCCTTTTTCTACTAGCTAAGCCTTCCATACATCCCATATCCCGTTTTCGATTATAATAGCGATATCGCGGATGGGAAGACGCACTAACTCAAATCTCATAAATTTTCATCCGAACGTTTTCCATTTAAAAACGAAATTATTGTAGAATAAGTTACCTTCAAAATCAAAATATTCACTATAACTTCTCTCAAAGACTCCAAATCAATTGTTCACTTACGCATACTTACGACGCACTAATAATCGCAAGCAAATATGAGAATTTGTAACCCGAAATTGGAATGTACGTCGATTCCTCGCCCGAATTCGCGTTTTCTCTTTGAGATTTCATGGGGTCTGATAGATTCTTTCAGGATCGTCACTAAAGAATTATTAATTTGACTACGAGCTGAGGTAAGGAGGTTTTATGGTTGAGGGGTGAGGCTTGGACATAGGCGTTTTCATACTAAAGTGGGAGATCATTGGTGGTAGATTGTATGTGAATGAGGTATACGAGACATATGAGAGGGGGGAGTATAAGTGGGTTGTATTTGAGATCAAGATTCCCGGGTTGGAACAAAGGATCGTCGTTCCAAAAGAAGAGTTGGTTGTATTTAGGTAGCGGGGAAAAGACGAGATATGTGCTTTAAATTCATCGCCATTCTCTCTGTGCCTCAGAAAGAAACACATCCGTAATCCCTTTCTCGTCTAAAGTCCAAGGAGAGTTTATGCGGCCATGGCTGTAATTGCAGATTTTGGAAAGTTACCATTGCAGATCCGTGAGGTTGATCGACCTCAGTCGAGAACTTGGCAAACGTCGATTCTGCCCTAGCAGAGTTTTATTGTTTTACTAAGTTAAGTGGAGAATTCCCTACCGCTGGTAAATTCCTTCAACTCCATCAATCATCACCAAGCGGCCACCCCTCATCATCCAAAAAGTCAAAATCCTTCATCTTCAAAGACGGAAGTCGAAGCACGCCCTCGGCATCAACATGCTCATCACTCTTCCCCGAGAATCCCCCTTCCTTTTTGATCCTATCATAAACATCATTCTCCAGCCTCGAAGCGACAAGAGCCGCACCGGAAAAGGGCACCCTCCACTCTTTCCAAGACTCGATGACAGGCCAGTCGTCAAAGTCGAGACTCTCATCGACATCATCCGGAGTCTCTCGAGTCCAATGGTGAATTGTGACTGTTTTGTCACGTGTGGTCCTCTCGTCGAGGACGACGAATGTGAATACAGCGATTGTTTCACGATGTTCTTCGGGAAGGTTTTTGAGATAGGATTTCAGATCATCAATTGTGAACGTGAGGAAGCCGGATTCGAAGGGGTCGAGCGGTCCAATAGTTTCTTCGTCAAATTCATCTTGTGAGGGATCTTGGATGAGAGACCAGTTGTTTCTTGTGTTTTCTGGTCGCTGAGATTCGACGACGAACTCTTTGATGAGCTGGCAAACAAGGATTAGTAACTTACAAAGTCATCTTTTTCTGAATGCTACTTACCTCGAGCGGGATGTTGGCGGTGCAAAAGAATGGAATGCTCGACATGGTCAGTTTAAATGATTTCCGTATGCGTATAACTATGAGCTGTGTTGTTGGATGAAAGTGGTGTTCAGGTGATGAGAATACGGGAGGTATATATTCAATAGGTCGTGGCATGGGCGTTTGCGACCCCACCATAAGCGCTGATGTCACTGCCACAATTGCTTATGGGCTGCAGGTAGGATTCCGTAGGAAGCATAGCACAGCCGCAAATTGACGTGTGCCTGTCAAGCAAAGATAACATTTTATTGGCTGACGAAGGCATTAATTCCGACCCAGCAAATTTCATTTGACCAAGGTGCTCCTGAGGGATTATCAAGGTTTACGTCGATCAAGATCGCGGGGTTATGCATATCCCCCGGTGCAGAAGCTTATCTACTCTACGTACTGATATTCACGGAACATCGAATTACTTCTGAAGACTTTGTTTTCATTCACTCGATCAAAAACTATGTAAGGTACAAATCCGCCGAAATACAAATGCGCCTCATTCCATGCTGTGCCACTCTAAAAAAGAAAACCGAAAATAAGGGAAAGTATCCAGCGTGTCACCATCACTAAGCCGCTTAATCCTTTGCTGGGAGAGCATGGTAGCTGATTTTGTCCGCTCCAACTATTTTGTTTCAGTCAGTTCATAAAATTTTCAAGGAGAGGGAGAGATGAGATCACTTACCTTGCCAAGTTCCTCCCTTGGTATCTTTGTTGTTGGAGCCATAGCAGCTTGAGTCTGTGGCAGCCAATTTCATCAAGTACTCGATGCACTTGTCTTTATCGGGAATGTGGTTGTCTTTACTCTTGTTATGGATTTCAACTGAGGATGGCTGTTAGAATCGTTCTTCGCTAATGTGATTATACTTTCGCTTACATTCAATGTGTCCAGCGACGAAGTTTTTGAGACCAACTCTACGGCCATTGCCTTCTAATTCAAATTGCCATGTTCGAGTACTGGAAAGAATTTTTCCAGGCGCAATGTTGAATGGATTACCATCGTAATCAGCTGCAACACCATTACAGAACCCGGTCACGGTGTTTTGGTATCCCCTTTTGAACGCTGTTTAGTTATACGTTTTGAAGAAAAATATTGGAAGTACATACCAGTACCATGTGCCTTCCTTTTGGAAGGGCCATATACCAGTAGAAGGTGATTGGGAATCTGCAATTGGGATCCAACCAGAAGTTCCTCCACAAGATGATACATAATCCGAAGAGCGGGCCTCAATAGTGTCACGTTTATCGTTTCCTGAGGTAGCATCTGAGATGGTGACAGTGAAGCCACCTTTGCTCTTGAAAGTTTGTGAGTTGCGTTTTTCGGTTTTCCCTGGTGTAGCGTCATCGATGTTAACTACCATACCATCTTTGCCTTTGAATTGTTTCCGGGATTCAAGTTCTCCTGATGGGTGGGGAGCAGCAAGTACTGAGGCAGTTGAAGCTAGAAGGAGAAGAATCGAAGAGTGCATAATGAAGGAATATTCCGATGAGAGCAAAATGTATGCGTGAAATTTGAGATGAGTAGATACTGTAAAATGTAAAGATGAGATTGATGATGAGGAATCAAATGAACAGCAGATATCCAGTTCTTTTAACTACTTGAACCGATTCTGCTTCCTCGATCAAAACAACACAATAAGAATTTTCTTTTCAACAATTAAAATTAGATTCTTATCACATCAGCATAGCCCTTTTCAAAAACGAAGGATTAAAGTCCTCATTCCCTATAGACAATCTAACTTTATATGTTATTACATCACTGGTTCGATAAAACACAGTAAAGGATTATGAGGAACAAGACATTCATCCTTCATGTCCACCAAGTGACCTTTCAGCGCATGCAGAGGCGAGGCGTAAATTGGCGTAAATAAACATTTTACACCATACTGGTGACATCACTAGGCAGTGTTTCATTTTTTAAGCTTTATTGTTCGTCCTGTGTTGCGACTAGGTTGCGGTTCCTGGCGGTTATAGTGCTTATGGGGGATCGATTCGGGTATTTAGATCGGCGGTAACAATTACATACGTAAGATTATTTTGGGTAAGATTCTCAGCCTCCTGTCATCACACCATCATCGTGAAATATGCCTTGTTCAGAACTTTTGCGGATTCAAGAAAGAATTGATGATTGAATCCTTGAAATTTAAGCTGAGGTACAGTCAGAATAGGATTTCTTTTCTTGAAGAGACCTTGATTTTGGTCGTTTCATGTTTCTTGAAGGATTTTGAAGAAAGTCTCTTCTGTGGTGGCACTGCTGCTCCATCAAAGTCATGAGTATTCAAAGAGAAAGAATGTGTATATACTCTCCCTAATGTCTATGGATTTCGACTACCACTTCCAACATCACTCACTCCCTATTTGGTTCTTCCTACGCTTTCACTTCATATTTTTCTTTATCATAGTTCTATTTCTTCCTTCTTCTAGCTTTTAACATGCAACTCCTCTTAGTCGTTCAATATGCTGCTATTTTAGCACTGCAGCTTACTCCCATCAATGCAAACCCAGCCCCAAACGCAAAGGTCAATGCACTTGTCTCTCGAGCAGCAGGCACACGCAATGATCCTCATATCGTCGACATGCCATGTACCGATATGGAAGATGTATGTGAAGCAGATTGTATAGCAATTCTTTGCCACGGTAAAGATCCGGTCATGTTAGTGCATCCCCTATGAAATATGTAAAATTTGAGACTAATCAAATAATAGGCAAAAGCTTGCTGGGACCGCAGATGCAAAGAAGAAGCAAAAGGAAGATAATTACAGAAAAAGTGGAGCATACTTTGTTCCATTCGATGAGCCCTTGGATATGCAAAAGAAGCGAGGCATTTCAGTTCCGAGCGGTCTCATTCCAGGAGCACCGGTTTTCAATAGCGCAGAGGAAACAACATATGAGTCAACTCAGCAAGGTGGGACAAACTGTATTATCTTCCCCGTTCCTCGGGATCAACAAACTCGTAAGTGTTGTTATTGCTTCTACTCCTAGAACTTTCTAATGAATATATTGTATAGTCCAAGGAGGCAATATGCAAAACCAGTTTGGTCGTGTTGATGAGGCTCTCAGAAATATACCCGATGGACAGTTCTTCAAGCAAAGATTTTCATTCTTGAACTCGGATACGTAAGATCATCAATATTTCGTGTTGCAAACTACTTGAACTAAACATGCAAACAGACCACATTGCTTGGCTCTTCAACAAACCCCACCAGATACTTCGATTTGCCACAAGGAGAAGAAGAACAAGTGGGGATTCGACATGAAGAAGTTTGCTTTCGTAATGGATCAAGCTGCTAAGAATCCACGAACTTTTACCAACTTGTTTGGTGGATACAAGCGCAAGAGAAGCGATGGTACATATGAACCAATTGAGGAGGCCCAAGAGGTTCAAGATGAGTAGTATACTGATAGAATGATGCACACGTGTTGTATACCTGGGTTGGATATATGGAGTTATATTACTGTGTTTACATTTATTTTTCTCGGTTGGAAAGGAGTTAGGCCATCGAGTTTCCACAATGATTCAAGTTCCAAGGATTTTGTTATTGTTCTCACGATTGACTATACATCCACCATGATCGTAATGTCGAATTTCGCGAGCATTATCCAAACGGAAGTAAAATATACAAGCCCATAAGATTAATGTACAAAGAATAAGTTTGGCGTACAATAACTATGACAAAATGGGGATTGAGGTAAAACAGTTCCTTGCTTAGAGGGGGACTGATTAAGGATAAGATAATGTATTAACGGTGTAAAGCTTGCTTAATAATAGGTGAGGGAGCTCGAGTTTATATAGGCTGGCTCCTGGTGGACAAGAAAAGTAGTAGAGGTTCATCTTTTCAACTATTAGCATAAGTTAATTCTAAGTACTTAAATAGTTAAAATGTATAGAATAATTATCTTTATTGTCCTATCGTTTTAGATAAATTATTTTAATTATTCTAAATGAATAATATAATATATTAGTTTTTAATTTAGTTAGGCTAAGATAAAAGAGGTTACTACTAATTCTCTTGTTCACCTAAAGGCTAGTGCACCAGAGATTAAGCGAGTGAGCGCAGACCTGCGAGCTCACGTGATACCACGTGACAACAGGAAAACAGCAACTCTGTTCAAACCTAAAAAGGGTTGTAGTAGAGAGAAATACTAAGCGAGAAAGATATTAGAAGAGGATTAATAATATATAACACGGCGATCATTTTATAAATCTCTATATTATTAAAATAGCCTACACTTACTATAGTGTATAGTATCTCCCGTCCGTTCTACCCCCGTCCTTTCCTATCTATACTCCTTTCTGAGGCCTATCCGTTAAGTTTAGAAGGCTCTCCTATCCATTCAATTCCGAACCAATCAATACTCCTTATCCTCGCTTGGGTACCGGATAGGAAGGGGCAGGAGTACTCCTAAGGCTAGGTGTTATAGGTTTTAGTAGGTCTGAAACAGCGAAAGATAGGTCCAAAATATAGTAGAAATTACTCGAAGTAGATCCCCTCCCTGGCGCTCCCACGTGCCTTAGTACCGTAGCAAAAAGACTATCACTTGCGTAGCAAAAAGACTGTCACTTGCGTAGTAAAAAGACTGTCACTTGCGTAGTAAAATGACTATCGCTTACGTAGTAAAAAGACTATCGCTTACGTAGTAAAAAGACTGTCACTTGCGTAGTAAAATAACTGTCACTTACGTAGTAAAAAGACTGCTGGCGAACCCTCCCTACTACTCCTACGAGCCTTCGTACTATTGCTTAATTAAGCCTTATTTTTAGCCTTATTTTAGCCTCTCCTTTCCGTTCCTCTCCCGAATACAGCCTCTCATTCTCCGCTCCTATCTAGCTAAATATTTTACCAGGCCAAAGGTCGGGCTCTCCTACTCCATTCCTGGGGGTTAGGATAGGAAAGGACGGGAGATACCATACACTGACTTACTAAGACCACGTAGATTATACTTTCTAGAATCTACAAAAACAAGCTTGGTAGCTTAGCGAGCTATCCTCTTGTACTGCATTATTACACATTAACCCCCATTCCAAGAAAGTTAGAGTACTAAGTAAATTAACCATGAAATACTTAGTAGGTTATATATTTGTTGTATAAGTCTAGATAGCTTTTGTAGAAGGTATATCGGGAAATAACTCTAAACAGAGAACCAAATGTTAAAAGATAGGCCATTAGTAAAGCAAATCTCTTAGTTACACTATATATATTCCTGCCAAAGTCGAGAAGTATAGAACCCTATCTAGATTTTAGCAATAATACTCGAATCTCCACGGAAACATGATGCCTAAGACACGGATTTACTTCTCTATAAACTTTTTGTCTAACCTTATCAGTGATTGACTTGATCCATTAAAAGCTTTTTGTATTGTTGATTCATTTTCTATTTGCAGCCTCTTGTTTAACAAAGTTTGACGCAGCTAAGCAGATAACCAGAACAGGGTTAGGATTGCTACGTATTAACCTTGCTAGATTCTCGCACATAACATAAATAGAATTTAAAACTTGAAGCTCTATAGCAACCAGCTATCATAAAAGTGACTCTTGGCCTCAAATCCCTGTCAAATAGCTCTTCTGTCAAATACTCTAGTCGTCTCATCCTTCATATGATCCAAAAACGTGCTTACTATCCTCGCCATACCCCGGCCAGTCTTCTATACCAATGTTCCTCTTTGTGACAGCTCCAAACACGTGTTTACTATCATCACCGTACCCGGGCCAATCATCGATTCCAATCTCCCTTCTGGAAGTGTCACGCTTCCCAGCCCCATGACAGTTGCCATTCCCAGATCCACCTGCTGTTTCTAGAGCTCTACCGACACAAGCTTTTGTACCAATTGGTAGACGACCATTTGCAAACCATTGGAACTTCCCATCTTTGGGCGTCCTCTCGAACCCGTACTTATTGACCTCTCCACAGCCATCAAGCTCCTTCTTAAGAACTTCTCCCTCGGCTCCAAACTTGGCGTCGGGTAGGTTCTTTCCACGGATTTCAAAGGAGTCCCAAAGGAACTTGTAGGATACATCACAGGCTACTTCGCTAATCTGCTTGCTAAGAGGGGTCATGGTGTATTGCAATCCATCGCTCGTAGTAAGGGTCGAGCCGAATTTGTAATTGTGAGGATTGTTGGTGGGATCGTTACCATCGCAACCATTGATGACAACCCCCTTGAAACTATCAGCACAATTCGGGGCATCTTTAGCTCCCTTGTTTTGATCATTGGGAGCCTTGACAGACAACTTAAGTTCATCAACGCTATCTTTGTTGTAGGTAACCTCTCTGGCGTCTTGGTTACAAAATGTGTCTACATTTCCAATCACGGTATCCACATGCATTACCCAAGTATCGCCACTGATGCCATGACATTCATTCTTTTCAATGACAATTGGTGGTGAAATTGTCGGCGGCGTTGATAGCCCACCCATATCATCGGTGTAATGATCGAGGACGAGGTCACGAATCTTTTCGTGTAAAGGGTTTTGAGGGTAGAAAACCTTGAATCTATTTCCAATTGAGCGCCAAAGGTTGTCCCAACCTGCGCCTTTTCTCTCTGAGCCCCCATCATCAATGTTGTCAAAAGCCTCATTTTGGAAAGAAGAAAAGGTTTTGAATTTGGACTTAGCGTCCGCACTCGAATTGACTTTTTCATAGGCTTTCTGTAGCATATCGTTGACAATCGCATCGTCAGGTTCATTGTAAGGATAGTGCCATAGCCAGAGTTTGTCGTTGGTCTGATCTGGTTCTTGGACTCCTGGCTCGCAGTATCTATGTCATTTTATTTGTTCGTCGATTGAAACGAACTTGACATTTTGGTCCTTGTTTTGCTCAACCGCGTCTTCGATGGTTTTATTGAGACCCACGCTCATATTATTAAAGTCCTTTCGAATCGCTTTGGTCATCCTCGTATGCTCTTTCCCATCGTCCTTCGGGTTGGCTGTTCGAGCGAATGTGACGGTATCGCATTCTTTGGTGGTGGTATCGAAGAATTGGGCAAACCCAGGGACGTAAAGCCTGAATCGGTCACCAATTGGGCCTTTGCGACCTCTCTCAACAACTTTCTTGATAGTGTTACTAATATTCTCAACCAGCTTAGGATCCTTGATCAGGTCCCAAGAGATCTGTCTCTGCTCATCGCAAGTGTGATAAGTTGGACCAGCTCCAAAAGGTAAACTTGTTTCTATGATACAGTTGAATATGATACCTGGAAGTCGATGTTGTTACCACCAACTTGGAGTGTGGCGATATCTGGTGTTCCGAAGGCTGGTCGATCGCCTGAGTGGTAGGTTAGTTAGAGCTCTTCTTCTACCCGAGAAACTAACCGTATTGCCAACTGGGCACTCCAGAGGTGGGTTCATCGAAAAATTGATAAGCTTCGACATCTGCTGTACTGGAACCAGAGCAAACAACGTTGTTGAACGTGATTGTGATACTTTCGTGATCGCCATTTGGTAGTCTGTTATCTGCTTCATGACAGAAGCGTCATATCGAGGGGAGATTTTGGTCAATTTAAAAATGACTATTTTGTTGGATATGTTCACATCATATGGCGAATAAAACATGACTACGCGGCCACCGATTGGGGGATTGTTACTATATCAAACTTTCTGTCCACTTATCATTAGAAGTTTATGGGCGTGTGGTGTTGGTTTCGCTTGGCGAAGGATTGCGGGATGCTGTTCTGTTTTTATTTATGTCAGGTTTCTGGGCTCAACACCCTGCCAACCATGTTTCAAACGAACAAAGGCAGTGGGATAAACTAAGATATGTTGCCAAAAGAATTAACATGCCTAGATGGGGATTGTTGGAGGCCCAGCAAGATGTTGGGTATCGCAGAAGGAATGAAGACTAGAATGGAAACAAGTATATAACTAGTATGACGGCTGTTATGGAGGAGTTAGAAACCTTTCACCAAAGCTCTCATTCTTCGTAATAGCTTATTCTGATTTTCAAAAGTAAAATTTCTGCATCAAAACCTCATTTACAAGCTCCAAAAGGGTCACAATGACCGTTCTCTCCAAGCAAGTTATCTCGCTTCGCAAGGCGTTCACGCTTGCCTTATCTCTTACACAAACTCTTGCCTCCCCGCTAGTAACCAGAATTGAAAAGATCAAGCATCTGATCGGCTGAGACACTTTTGAATGGACTGCCCTCGGAGATTCTTACGCTTCTGGTGTCGGGGCCGGAGACTATACCTCTAACTCATATCGATGTTTACGTTATAATCATGCGTATCCGGTTCTAATGAGTAATTTTGAGGCACGCCGTTGGATATGCCAACGCCCTATCCTCCATAAATCCATCGTTTTCTTTTCAGCTGTATCATGGAGGATTTGAGGCAGTGCGTTGGACATGCGACCTCCTTATTCTTCGTAGATCTGCAGATTCGTTTCCGGTCGTATCAGAGGTTGAATCGGTGTGAAGCTGCCTCTGGGCTGATTGAAACGAGGATAACCTAAGGCTGGAAATGAATCCAATATACTTATTGGTGTCCAATCGTGGCCATTATTAACGTTTCATCTTGGATGTTGGACGGCACAATGTTGGAGGGATCCACTTTTTGTGCCCAGACTCTGTCTTTGCAAGCATTAGATTTCACTATTTCAGGATGAGGTACTTGTTGTTGGCGAGTACTGTATTCGGTAGAGCACAAATCTAAGCCCTGTTGAGCTACTAGTTCTCTATAATTGGAAGATTACAGACCACAGCGTAGGCATTCTCGCGAAAATATTCAGTACAATATTCGACAACATCGAAATCTTGTGCTATATTTTCGACATTCTCAAAACCAGCTTTCTGGAACAATACTACCTGGTAATGTCATCTAAGTCATCTTGTAATACCGCAGTGGGGGAAGGGGCTTTCACGCGAGTGCCAATTAACCGAATCCCCAACATTACTATCAAGGTTTTAGAGATACGGTATTGTAATGGTATGACGAATTATGAGTTCAGGAACTGAGTGTGCTTCGGTAGCGACAATGTTTCTGATGTCCTAATCTGATATGTAGAGCCAATTCACTTTATTCCTGGTAGTTAAAGGAATATACCCTTTGGCTGTTTTACAGCTCTTTGCACTAGGATCCCAAGCATGTATGTGCCTTATGATGCGTTGCTTCTGTTGATTTTGGACTTTTATGATTGATTTTATAGTTCCCCATGTTAGGCTTCAATAATTCCCACTTACCAAGTTAAAAATATTTGAATGGCAAAACTTCATCCTTGTACGTGTTCGGCTAACCCAGGCTTTTCATTACATGCGGTGCCGCGGTGGATCAATGGGGAGTTTCTGTGCCTAATGACCACGGGTCTGTCACTGCTAGATACCCGGAACAACATCCATAAACGCCGTCACCATACATGTCCTTGAAATCCTTGGGGCAAAAAGGGGGCTGTGAATAGGCATTCATATGCGGGGATGTTGGTCCGTCCATTCTAGGACTAGCGTACTTTATGACACCAACCAACATCACTCGAACAACTGGAATCTGCACTCACATTTTCTGTAAAACGTCTTCGCTTCTTATCTATTTCTTGACATTAAATCTACAGAAAATAATTAGGGCACTCGAAGATGTTCATTCCAGCCATAGAGAACGCCGTGAAGGCGTTGCCGTTGTTCACAGCGCTGCAGAAACCAATTTTCAACGCAGGATATACCCACGATTCATTCTCTGTCCAAGATGAAATCCCGGACGCACCTTTTAGTCTTTGTGAAGTTTCCCGCCCAACAGATCTTCTTGCTATCACTTCCGTATCCCTAAGCAAAAGACCTGTTTATATGTATGTTGCATGACGCTTAAATCGCATCATTTGCCTCCAGTTTGAGGGCACTCGCTGACACTTGGTAGTGATGATATCTCTCTCGTCAACTTCTACGGCGAGTTCCAGGACTATTTCAAAGGAAATGGGACCATCGAACTCACCGTTAAGTGTGGCTCTCACTGTGAGGAATACGGATATCCGAAAGGCACTCCCGGAGCTAGTACCAGCTTCAACTTCTGTGAAATGAGCGAGATTGAGCAGCCTTTACAAGGCAGACAAGCAACTTGTCCGCCTGAGAAAGGTCCCACTATAATTACGCCGATTGTCTATGTTTTTCCTATGTTTTTGAGAGCCCCTGGAAGTACAATGATCGCCCTTCCACTCGATTCCGATGCCTATATGTACGTTGATGGCAGCTAATAGATAAGGGTTACTACAATTTCACGTTCGATGCAAAGACTGACGAGGGCGAGAGGATTTATTGTTTGCAGACGGAGGTCTGTTTGCGATGGGAAGACGAGGAGAAGAACCAACTCTACCCACCGAGTTCATGGAGGGATTGTAAGTGGCCAAGATGAGGGGCAGAGGTCGTCCTGCAGGACAATAGACCTGTGGGGTCTCAAATTGATATTCGGTTGTAAAGAGCTGCTGTGAATCAGATGGGACTATTGAATCATAGGAAGTGGTATCCAAGTATTTCTCTCTTAGTATTTGATAAGTTTTATAAGATTGGCCTACTTTTGAAATTGAAATAAGTGTCGTTAAAGCAAATAACCGACTGTATTTATAGAGAGATATTTCACACCGTAATTCTTCTCTGTCTATCGGCAATCCATCGCGTAGAAACGTTTCCATGAAGCAAAGGTCTAAAACGTTGGTTCTTTTCATCTATCTAAAATGCCAGTAGGAAAAGAGGTTTCTTGATATAATATCTTGGCCCTCAGAAATCCAGGCATGAAGACCCTCCAAGATGCTTTTTGGTACAGTGGCCGAGCTCCAAATTAAACAACCAAAGTGGTAGTAAAAAGTGTAAATACATGGAAATCCGAAACAAATCCATGATCTCTCATCTTCTTTCATAAATTTTCACAATGGAGACTGTTGGGTAACTATTTTATAGTTACTCTCTTACATTTATAAGTTATAGGGGGAAATATTGTTCTCGAAATAAGAAGCTTTGATTCTTTCCTAGAAAGAAACATCAAGTTTCCCGAAAGCTGGTCTAGAGTTCCCCATAAGCTTTAGTCAGCATTCCCTTAACCCCATGAAGGAGCTGCTGGCAGTTTAAAACGAACCCCTACTCAATGTCACAATTATACTCAATAAAATTCCTTGCAAAGAATGGACTCGTCGTTACACAGGCATCACTTAACATCTGAGCACCCCGACTCTTCGTACAGGCAGTCTACATACTGCTTTAGACACACTGATCTGTACCATGGCCAGCAAAGAAAAGAGTCCCGATTCCACGCTCCTGCAAAGCTTCTTTTATGCCTCTTTGATACCCGTCCCTGCACAAAATCCAGATAAATGATTTTTAAAAATTCAGATATATTAAGGCTGCGCACTTTCTACAACGGGGGGATAAAAATTCCTTGTTCCACTGTTTCTGCATTATAGCCCTCCCAGCATCGATGACAGTAAGATTAACATCTTGAGCTTTCACCGTCCGATGTTTTACATAAAGACTCAAGATCTCTTGCTCAACCATCCTCAAAGTTGTTATCAAGCTCTAATTCACAGCCTCGAACAATTCTTGGGGGCGTGTCTTCCAAATCTTGCTTTGTTAGGCCTCAGCCAAGCCATACGATGCGAATATCAGCTTTCCGACAAGCTGGGATGACTTCATTGAGATGATTTTCCGTGATAGTCAACGCCGCGCTTTTAGTTGGATGACCAAGGCATGGGAGACATGAAGTAGTTTTGCATGTCAACAAGTACGAGAGCAGTCTTGAAGGGGTCGATTTTATCTTGCTCTTTTGTTGTCGCCAATGTGACTCGTGGGCATAATGGAGAAGATTTCGGTGTGCACGGGTGCGTAAGATCAAATTCAGACATTCTTCTCGCCTCCCAAGACTTTGTTCTCCTCAGGGGTCATTTTGGCGGGAGTTGTGTGTAAAGGTAGTTCTGGAGTACTGTGGTAAGAAAGATGAGGATTATATGTTCAAGGGAAAGTTCTGCAAGAACCACATGCCACAGTCACGTCATATGGTTGATTCACAAGCAAGTGGTAGCAGGTGAATTGGGGGGGGTCTAGTGTAATCAAGTATAGAAAGAGAAGCAGTTCAACTGAGATGGGAGGACCTATGATTAAGCCAATCACGTGCCAGTTTGATGTGAATATCGTTGCGTCTCCATATTCAATAGGAGCTTTGTGGGGTTTTTAATAAAAGAAACCTTTGTTGTCGAATGCTGAGCATGATATACAGTATACGAAAGACCCTTTGCTGAATGAACCTTGAAACTCTGGAACCTGAACGGCAAGGCATTTCTCTGCTTTATGTATCATATGGTAAACCATGGTGGAAAATAATAAGTAGGTACAGTAGTTTGGTGCTCGTTCCAAGAGTCCCTCGCCTATTTTCGAAAGCCTTGCGATGAACAATGTTTTCGTGGTTATCTTGGAAGCAGAGATTACCTTTTCATATTTTAATGTTTGGCGCTAGTTTAATACTCTAATGATTCTTGCAATGTTCTACGCATGTATCGGTCTAAGTCTAACTCTAACTACAATTTGTATACAAACTCAACCAGCATACGCAGAAACCATGAATATCCATTTCGACGGACCCACCGCCCATCTTCCAAGGAAGTAGCTTATCGAGACCAATAGACAAGCAACTTTGTCCAGTTCTCATCCTCCAGTTCCTCTATGGCACAAGAATTAACAGGTACTAGCTCATGATAAAGATTCTGGGCTTCCATGAGCAGTTCTTGAGCTTGGCAATCGTTTTCCTCGGTCTTGAGAATACATCCCTTTTTCCATATCGCACGAGCTAGTTGCGCTTTTGTATGGGTTCCTGAACGGAATGCTTTGATGGCTGCAGTGAGATTCTGCCTATGCGATTTTGTGTAAGCGTCTTGATTTCACTCAGGGATTAGAGATTCAAAAGCTTACAGAGCTTGAATCTTGTCTTTTTGTTGCCAATAATCTACACCAAGGCAGTAGAATGCGTCTCCAGTGAAGTGGTGCTTTTCACCAAGTGTTGATCGCAAGTTATTGAGTGAGCGCTGGTGATACTCGAGGCCTCCTGGGAATCTTTCTTGGGCGTTATGGATATTTCCCATTGCGCGCCAGATGTGACCAGATCTACTTTCGTCAGAAGGATAAACAAACTCTTGTGTGACCAGAAAGCTTACTCTTGAGTAGTCAGGTCATCCTTACCCAGGACTTCCTCGTGTTCTTCGAGAACCGGCTTAAGTACCTTTTCGCCCTCATCAGGACTATTCAGCAACGTGTACGCGTATTCTAGTGATATCGATGGCCATGTTCCGCTGAATCTGGGCGCGTTGTTGACCTTTCTGTAGATATCTATACTCTCTTGCCAGTTTTTGATTGCCTCTCCTATTTGATCTTTATGCGCATAATTAATACCGAGCTGGTGATACCCACTGGCTAGCAATGAAACTTTCGAGGGAAGTTTGTATGTTTCAACGCGTCGCGACTTCATAACATTAATCCAAGTTCCGACATGAAGCAATCCATCTGAAGATCCGGTAAAAATGGCTGCGAGAGCTAGATGATGGTATGCCTCCACAACCCAGAAGATCGTTTTTTGCTTATCACAGTAACCACGACCTGCAAGCGCTCCATTCAGAATAACTAGAGCTAGACGAGCAAAACCTTCTATATGATTCTGTAGACCCCTATCTGAAGCATACCTAAGACCCATTTGTTATTAAGAACTTGTAGTAGTTTCAACCAGCTGTAACTCACCGAGCGTAACCACAGAAAAGATATCCGCTCTCCGGGGTCCCTGAAATCTTGCCTGACCGTATGTCGTCTCCGAACAGCGCTTCAATCCTGAGAATATGTGCTATGAGCTTTTCGGCCTTGGGATCGGATTCAACTCGGTCACATGTCAAACGAGTGGCATAAGGCCATATATCTGGAAGCAGCCTCGTTGTGGCTCCAAAAGCAGGACTCAGTCCGTCATAGCTCTCCTTCATTGTTTGTATCACTGCGCTTTGTACAAATCGTCGAATTTGGATTTCACTTATTTCCGAGTTCCGTGAGATTAAGGTTGAGTTGACCAGTTCATTGCGAGCCTTAAAGTAGTCGATGGCTTCGACTGGGTAATTATCGATGGAATAAAAGCGGACGTTCCTAGCGCCTTCGGTTAGCAACTCCTCGGGTATCCTGTCAGGATCGAGAAGTGATAACACTTTCAAGAGACTTTTTGCTGGATCTGAGAGTTGCCGAGCTCTTGAGGTTACCCATCTCATGGAAGTGGTGTTGATTAAGTCCTGAATGCATCCGTAAATCTCACCCCCGACTTTGACATCAAGAAGTGTAGAAATGGGTTCAAAGGTAAGAAATTTGTTGAATTCTGAGTTTCCGTCTGACCACTTCTGACATTAGCACTATTCAGAACCCGGGCCAATCGTGCTTACTGATACCCACTTTCCCTTTGGCAAGCGCAAGCTATCTCCAATTTCCTCTACCCTCAAGGTAAGTATAGGTATGCATAGTTGAAGTTCATCAAACTCCCGACAAGTTCTGGCAACGAGCTCGCAATCAGAGGAATCCAGGTGCAATATCTCGAGATCTGGTCTGTTGCCTCTTATATTCTTCTCGTCTTCGTCCCACATTTCATCGTCTTCCTCGTTATACCTAGTTGCATGAGGTGTTTCCAGAAAGATAAGCCCAGATGTCACTTCTTCATGGTTTCGGTCCAATTTGAAGTCCAATGTTAACATCTAAGTGATTATTAGTATGAATTGGCTTCAGGAATGACATCTGTGGCATACCGTTTTCACAATCAAACCTCCATCGCCATGGCAAATGAAAACCAGTCGTCTTCTCTGGCTCTGTGATAAAGTTAGGCCGTTACCTTCTTATTTGATCATTGTCACTCGTGCTTTAGAGTGTTCTCACCTCGGATCCCACGCAAATGTTATGAAGTGCCGTTCTCAAGTATTCACTCTGAGAGTTGAGTTGGTCCCCAAGCTCGCGGCTACCTGTTGCTACGTGACAATAGAACAGAAATACTCTTGTATCAACTTCTGTCGAAGCGATGAGGGATTTAATCCATGAATATTTGGTTTCGTATTCGTCGGGTTGACAGTCAGGCAAAGTTCCAGGTACAATAATTATGCTGTGGGAATGAGTGTATAATCTCAGGTTATATAGTAAGGCTTCATGCTTACTCTATGCTTTGTTCAGAGGTGGTAAGTCTCTGAGCGTGGTAAAGCGGGACCAGCTCGTCATTCTCCTGCGACATTTTGGATGTTGCCACCGTTGCCAAACCGCACTAAAAGTTCAAGAAGCTCTCCAAAGCTTACTTTGAGAGGAACAAGTCTTGTTTGAGGATGTAAAGTTTGTTAAGACAGAACAGAAAGGTAGAACGTAGATGTTGGTTATAGGATAAGTCTGAGCTGGGGCAGATTTGATTTGAGAATTTATAGTATTCTAGAATGAGTAACAAGCCCTCAAACCATTCATGGAAATTCGGTTGTCTGTAATTTTATTAGTGCTTCCAGGTATAAGCGTTTCCTTAGTCATTCAGCTCTCTTATACGTGCAGTACCTTACCACGTGTAACCTCCAGATTCCAGAAGTAGTGTGTGAATCATTTGGTCCAACACCACACATAGCTGTTTGTGTCACCGTGACTTTCATAATTCATCCATTCGACGACCAAAGCCAGTAAAGAATTTCGTCTTATATAGATGTTAGGGTATTGGGGCTTGGGGTTCTAAGTTCAGTGAAGTAAGTATGACTAACTCGGTAGAAAAATGAGAATTCAGTAGAGGAACTCCATTATCTGTGAAAGCTTGTGAAACACCAAGCACATCATTATTTTGTGCTGTATTTACCAACTAAACAATGGCGTACTTTATTTAGCACCCGCAGATCCTTGCACATGCACGTACTTTGCTTGGTCTTATTTTGTTAATTCAAAATATGCTATACTGCTCTCAGAGTGTACCTATAGAATAAGTATCTCAAGCCTCTACTAATCTAGTTTCACCAACCCCCATGCTCCCTTTGCATCCTCAAGAGAACGTAACCTCATTCAATCATCTATAATATTCTGGCATAATTAACTTTTTCTCCTTCTATGTATACTTATCGAAGGATCCAATGTCTGACTCACCTAGAATCCATAATATGTGTAGCAAATCAATAATGCCGGTACCGTAAGACAACCTCAGAAAATATGAATCGTCTTAATATCTTCATCAGAAAACACTTTCGGCGCCTTCACATTATCCACATCCTTCAAGCGCAAGTGGAAAACCCCAATTCGAACGAACTCATTCGCTAAATACGGTGTGTTTCGATTACTATTTTGCCGTAACGCCAAAAGAAGGCCGTATTTACGAGTGATCTGTAAACAATATAGTTGGCTTCCCAGTGGAGGTATGAAGGTGTCGAAGATACAATGCGAAATATCGTCACCTCCTGTCTGACAATTCGTGTTCCAACAAAGCTGTGGTTGGTACGGCCAGCTGGGGAGAACATGACCTCGAAAAGCCACCTTAAATGGTCCATCAATTATGAGGCTACCAGAGGTAACTTGTCCATATTCATCCGGTCCAGTCGTCTCTGTCTCAATGTTCACTACATTTGCAGCTACCGGCTCAGAAGGTAGTACTCGGCAGAAGAAACTGGAGATGCGACCGTCCACCGAGGCCCAAGACCAAGAAGGAGCGCGATATTCTAGCGATGGAGTTGCTGGATAGGCTGATACTTGGCCAGGCTCCAAGAAGTCTTCTTCGTCGTATGGAGACCATAGAAGGCTGTGTGGGAGACTCTTGCCCCATAGTCCTGCGAAGTATTCATCCTTGAGGAAGGCGCCAACGACCTTTGCGATACCTGATATTGCCACAAGTTTATCGCTCGGAAAGGTGAGATCTCGGTTGGTATAATCAGTCAAAATGGCGTACCAGGATTGCAGTGCAGTCTGCAGCATGGCGAAGTTATTCGATACCTCGCCTTGGAAAGAAGCCGGAAACGCGTTCCTGTATTCTTTCGCAACCGCCGGAACTGTCTCGCGACTTTCGCGAAGGCCATGCCTCAAGCATGTAAAAGACATTTGCAATCGATCAAAAGTGAGTAAACGGTGACTGAGTGTAGATTCTTGGAAGCACCAAGCCCGATAAGCGAGGTAGTTTACGTTATCCGTCTTTGTAGTCGCATCTCTCTTATGATTACGGTCGATTGGAAAGTCAAAATATACCGAAGCCTGATAAGGATTGCTATACTCTGACCACTCATAGACCGGTCTGTCCGTCAACTCGAATGGCCTGGATGCTGGTACCCAGTCACGTTCTCCAAGAAATCCACCTAGACAATTGCTTGTTGCTGCGGCGGCAATCGTGACGTAAGCATTCTTGTAGATTACAGGCATTTGAGAAGATTGCTGGTTCCAATCCTCGGGAGAGTTCTGGATGATACAGAGAGAATCAATCCAGAGATATCTGAGACCAAGCGCTCTTGTCAATTTCAGAGCATCTTGAAATGTGGCGGCGAGATTTTCTCTTGGGATCATGCGCTCTAATTCTTTGATATTCTTTGAAACCAAGGTGAGAATTTGTTGTCCGTCCTCCGGCCAGCGATGGCTCAGTGCAGCCCACTTTGCCCTCTTGCCAGTCGAAATAAGCAATCGAGGTTGTTGGTGGTCAGAAGTACCAATGTCAATAACGCGGGACGGAAGCAATGGCTCAATTGGCACTTCGGCAAGGAGCTTCGCTTTTCCTTTAACCATACTAAAGACACTGGAGTGATGTACTGACGAACTGTGTGGGGGGTGATGCTGTACCCAATTGCATTCAGGGTGGTTGTGAATACAATCCTCTACCCAATCCTGGGCCAGTTTTAACGTGCGAGGATCAGAACCTCTTTCCGAGACAGGACGTCCTTGAACCTTCGCTGAAGCTACATTTCCTACGTATTAATGAATGATCAGCACAGTCTATTAATATTGTCATGTTCAGGTGCGTTATTTGGGGAAGTTAGAAAGCATGATAGATGATGTAACCTCGCTTAGCTTTCATGTGTGGTACTTTTGAATGAGTGTGGGAGACAATGATCATAGCCATTAAGGAAGTATGTGAAAAATAGAAAATAACAATATACCTTTATCGGAATAAACCCTTAAAACGTCATTGGCAATGTACCTGGGCCAAGCATTGCCAAAGCGCGACTGGATTGTTACCTGAAGCTCAGAGATCAACCTTCCAGACCCATAACACTCCTCGAGTATTACGCGAAGTGGTTCCTTCTCGCCCTCCCTTTCATCTATGTCAGCATCCGCAATATTTCCAGTACAGGCCAGGCTTCTGTGTGTTTCAATAATTCCATCGTAGCTGGCCCACGATAAGGACTTGTTACAACAAAACAGTATCAATGCACACAAACCACAACTCCTACTCGATTCTGCCAACACTGAGAAACTTTCTAGATGTTCCAGGGCATTCTTTGAATCTAACCGCGCATGTCTTCGGGGCTTTCCCGTGGCTGTAAAAAGCGAAATGAGTGACGAACAGGAATTACATGGCGGTCCATCCGGCCATGTGCCGCTTTCTAGAAGTTTGAGGATCCGTTTGGGGTTTTTGGGATCTACGGGAGATGATGGGTACAGCGGAAGACTATCCGTTCGCATGGGGGCGATGGAGGGTATCCTTCCAGGTCTGTAAGAACCAGTACCGAACTGAAGATTCGTGCGGTTGGAGCTGCTCATATCGATATTCAAGGTAGGCTAGAATTAGTTTGTGTAATGCAGTTAGTCGGGAAACAGGTAACGACCATATTTTGCTTTCGAGGCTGAGTATAAAGCGCGGGGGCGGGTGAGTCGAATGACAGCAGGCGTTCTGAACCAATCACAGGTACCGTAAGATTACTCGAGTTGAACATGGAATCAGATTTTTGTGAATCATGCCTCAGTTCGCATCCTCTCAGTATCTCACGCAACATTCATCGAGGAACGCCAATTGTTTTCCTTCCTGATCCCGATAATTAGTCACTTGCCTCACTATTTTCAGCCCACCATAAGTAGCCATGAAGGGAAATAGATGATTTGTAGTTGTCGGGACGTAAAGGTGGTTTTAATCACGTGGCTGCACTAGACCACTTTGGTACTAGTGCAAAAGCTGGAGCCTCAAGCTCACAGCTTCATGTATGCTAAAAAGAACAAGAATCATCACCAAAACCCAGAACCCAGAAACCTCTATTCTACTCGAGTAGGCCTGTATTCCCAACAGTAGTGTAACAATTTGAATATAAAGTATTATTTTAGTAGAAGATATATCGCGATATAAAGAAAGGTTCTAGCCCAGGCCAGAAATTATATCTTATGGGTCTGGTTCATAGGACTTCTCTAAATTCCCACAATTACCCCTTAATCAGGCAACGTTCGGTAAATAGCACTCGATTCCATAGACTCTATAATTCCATTCTACATGGAATATTTCCAGGACCCCTTATAAATAGAACACCCTTTTCTATCGAATAGGCTCTATAATTCCAAAGGTATTTCTAACTAATCAGAGAGTACTAGTAAGAAAGCGGGATTTAAGAGAAGTAAAGTAATGTCGGTTAATTATATATAATTATACTTTATAGTAAGTACGCTTTACGGCTATCATAATATACTATTGAAAATAGTGAATATGTTAAGAGTGATTCACTATATTTTATCATTCTATGAGACGTCTAGGATAATACGATAGTAATCGAAGGGGTATGAAAAGAAATCAGGACCAGAGAAGAGAAAGAGGAAGCAGGTCCAAGGGAGTTGGGCGAAACTCTGTAAAATTAGACACCCTAAGAACCTATTCTTACGAGATTTCCTAAAACAATGAACTTAACTATCCTAACTCACTCAGAGAACCATTTTAATTGTAAGATCTTACGAGACTTTGAGAATAATCTCTATTTTCTAACCCGAGGTAGGTGTGTACAAAGTTTCGCCCAACTGCCTTACATACGTCCAAGAGAGTTACGAATCTGGCTATTTTTAATGTACGTTGTCTACCCATAAATACACCACAACTCCCCTCCACTCACGACATCTACAAAACCACCCCCCTCATACCCCACCCTCCCAAACAAATCTACCCAAGAACTTCCTTAAAACTCTCCGCCACAACCTCCTGTACATTAAGTCCAGCGCTCACCCTCCTCTCCGGCGGTACCAACTCCCCATCATCCCACTGCGGTTTTGACTCCCGATAACTCCTCACCAGCTCGCCTCCCCCTTTCAGTAAATCCTCAAAAGCCGCCCGACGCATGACAGCCATTTCCTCGCCGCGATTCTTCAGCATCTCATTCACGAGGACGAGGGCATTCTCGCGATCCAATCGGTTCATCTCGGCGGCTTGGGCGTGTGGTTGCGTCGGTTCTTCGGGTGTGAGACCCTCGAGGAGGGATGCAGGGGAGGTGGAGGAAGAAGGCTGGGGAGAGGAAGATGAGGACTTGGTCGATTTGGTAGGGTCGATGAGGTCTTTTCCTGTGAGGAGTTCGACGAGGGGCTGGAAAAGTGCGACGTCGTTCATGAGGTCGCTGATACATTTTGCGCCATCCGGATATCTGGCCATCAGCGCGAATACGAACCAGCCCTCACTCCTAACCACCGGCCATTTCGTCTGAGATACCATGAAACTCAACGGCCTTCCAATATCGGGATGCATGACGAAGAATTTCTTGCGAATCTCCTCCATATTCTCGGGTGTACGGCCGGTGTAATTTGAGTACACACGACAAATCGCCGTTACTAGACGGGATATCTCCATCTTGACGGGCTCAATGTCTGTTCGCTCGAAGAGAGAAATCAGAAAGGAAAGGTTGGTGCGCATATTTGCTGGGGAGGCCTCATCGTCTGATAGTCGTTTACATACTTTGCGGACATTTTCAAAGGTTCCGTTGATTAATTGGCGGGCGAGGGAAATGGAGGAGAATTGGATTTGTTGAAGGGTATCCATGAGCCAGAGACGTGGAAGAATTGCTATACAACCTGCATCTCCGATCAATTCTTTATTCTTTGCTGGCAGAGCGAGGTTTTTGAGAAAGCCGATGGCGGCGTGTAGAAGTTGGGAGTCGTTTGCATCGGTGAGAATTGCTATCAAAGGTTTATGGACTTGAGATGTGTGGACGAATTCTTCGCATGCGGCGTCAGAGCGGGCTAAGTTTCCAAGCATGATACAGGCGCAAACTTGGAGTTGAAGTTGAGGACTTGAAAGCCATCTTCGTAATGATGCGGTAAATGGAGAGACTACGGGACATGCTTCTTTGAATTCTGGTAATGCCGAGACATCGGAGAGTACTTGGTTGAGTGCTGTTCGCATTTGTGATAGGAGCTTTGCGTCATCTTCGTCTGGAACACCTGATCCAATCGAAGGATGAGAGTCGAAGCGGGTGTATGAGTCGATTAGCACTGTAAGAGCAATATCTAGACCACCAAGTGTGACCAAGGCCTTTTGGAATCTCTCATGCTTGAGGTATGCCATTGAAGTATTGACCAAAGATAAGAAATCTTCCATATCACACGGTATTTCCCTATCTGTGGCAAGATTCAGAAGTACAATGACAATATTTTCGGGTGCCATATCAACTTCAGTAGCTGCAATAAGTTAATATCATAATTTCTTTTGCTGAGTGATACTTACATCTCGTAACTAACAGGTCTAGTATCCTGCAAGCATATCCGAGAAACGCTCTGCCTTCATTAAAAGCTGGACTTGATATGAGCTTAATCAACTCTAGACTAAGCATTGAATCTGAAGCATGTTGTTGTGCAGGTTCTGATTCAAATTAGCTTGAACAAAAAACCAATATTACCGTCATGGACTAACTTACCATAATCTACACATATGTTGAATAAAACCGGGATTGCAAAAGGAATGAGAGAGGTATCTTGTAACTGAGATATAACCGAACTAAGAGACTTCGAAGAAACCACACGTGCTCGGTTTTCATCTAGTTCAGTCAGCTCCATTAATGAGAGTCGTTTTAATATTGGACATACCAGTATCCGCACACGAATTCCCGATCAATCTCAGAACATGGACTTTGAGAGCATGATCTAAACCATTCTGACCCAACAACCGAAGAAAGAAGTCTAGAATCCTAGAATCACCAAGTGGTACTCGCCATTTTGCTAGCAGCAGTCAGCGTTCTATTCCCTAAGATGTAACAACGTTTCCTTCTACAGACCCCTCACCGCCTCTCCAACAGACCAAAAACAAGAAAGCATCAATAACCAAGATCCAAAACCCAACCCATCCTCACAAACCCTTCCTCACAAACCCTTCCTCACAAACCCTTCTACAAAATGAAAACAAAAAAACACCCATAACCCATACCCAAAAACCCACCCCCACCATCAACTCCCCCCTCCCAAGAAACGAAAAAAAGGAGAAAAGAAAAACTCACGATCCCTCCCCCCATCAGCAATCCCCTCCACCACCCCCGCCATCCCCTCAAACCCAGCTCCCCAAAGCCCTCCCACAAGCCCCAAAACCTCCCTCAACATCTCCGTCCTCTCCTCCCTATCCCCTTCATCCGCCTCCTCATCCCCACTCTCACTCCCATCAACCACCATCTCCCCACCCCTTTCCTTCTCCTTAAACACATTCCCAATCCGGTCCCTCATCCCCTCCATCACCTCCTTACTAAAGGCCATCGTCCTCTGCGCGGAACCCGACACAGTAGCTTGAAACGGACTCCTGGAGACCTCCATCAAGTAATCCAGCGGATCAGTAATTTCCAATGGTGGCTTGGTGGTACTGTCGTTCGAGGGTTGGAGGCCACCTGGTGGGTATCCCGCCATTTTACCTGTCGTTCGGAAGTATATCTGACTCTGACTCTGACAGTCTGTCCGATTCCAAGGTTAAACCTTGAGTTTGAAATGTAAAATCCCCCACGAACGACCCTTCTCAATCCCGAGTCCTGTATCAAGACTGATTTTGCGATCAAAAGGACTGGTTTGAGTACTGTATCCAGGTAACTAACTTGTTGCTGAGCTGACCGACTCGTCGGTACCGTCCTCGTATGTAGTCTCGGTTCGTTAACCTCAGTTTTGCCCCGCCTACCGGTACTGTACGTAGCTTTCGGAGAAACCGCGGGTTTGATACTGGATGGTGGGGTGCCCCAAAGCTTCTCGTCTCTCGTCTTTTCAAAAAAGAGTGAAATGTTACTTTATCAAAACTTCGAGATAGTAGTTGCTAGACCAGCTACCTATATACCTTGCAGAATCAAACCCTAACCCCCTTAACCTCCCATCTCACCGCATGCAAGAACTACGCCACAAAATGAGATGAACAGTACGTAAACGTAAGGTTACAACGCTTCCACATCCTATACCCCTTCCCTTTTTTCTCCCTTTCATTGGGTAACACTTACCTCATTCCTCGGTCTTTCCCAGCTCCTATTGAATTGCAAAACTGGACGTCGTTCAGCTATGGCATGTACTCAGATACAACTTACAAGTGAATTTTATTAGGAGAGGCTCGGCTTCACCATATTACTCCTGACGCTCGTCACGATGTCAACCGAATCAATTCACTGGACATGTAGTCACATTCAGAAGGCATCACGAAAGATAGGTTAAAAGCTTCTCAAGAAAAGTTCGTTCATTCTTTGGTTATCAACTAGTATGATGTATCTCTGTCGCCCACTTTAAGAGTGGCGCAAGATGTCAGAATACCCATCAGGTTCAGGCATAAGGCCAACTGGTTTCCAAAAGGATAGAATTAAAGGGCCGGAGCCTGTTCATTCCATACAAGAAACCAGTCCCTCATACCACCCAATTTTCCCTTCTGTACAAATTTCCTTTGTCATGTGAGGGGATTCCTTTGTCATGTGAGGGGAACTTCGTTGAGAATATCGTACATTACAAAGTGGAATCGCTTGTAAGAAACGATCCGAAAAAGAAACGAGACCGGGGTATGTGAAGAAGCTGAAGATTTCGTATCGTCGTGATGAAGTGTTTTCCCGAGTACATGAAAAACATTATCAAAGGAAGAAAAAAGCGCCATATGGCAGCCAAAAAGCCAGTTGATGTATTATCGACTGGACTCAAAACCAATTCCTAGACCAACACCGGTAGCTGCACGATGCTTCTTGACCGCGTGGCTTGATTCAGATCCATCAGGAAGTCGCTTTCTCTTGTCAACGCTTGACTTGGTGATGGTTCCGTAGATCTTGGCTTGAACAACAGGTGTTGTGGCACGAGAGGCTGCTACTTCGAAGGATTCGCGGGGATCTCGACGAAGCATCTCAGTTGCACTTTGACTAGCTTGACTTTCAGTAACCTCTTGACTTTCTTCACGGTATTCAGCAGTTGCGCGGCCAATCTCCTCAGAATCGGAAGCCGAGATAGTGCTGTCACGAGATTTACGACGTCTCTCTCTTGGTTTTTGAACAGCTCCTGCAGCAAGTGTAGAAGCAACTCTTGCCTCTGCATGGGACGAGAACTGTGCAGATGGTAATAATGTTGAGTTGGCAGCTTGTCGAGCGGATCCTGGGGTAGTTGGCAACGAGGAGAGCGACTGTACATTTCTGTTGTGTCGATTAGGGGTGCGTTGTTGCTCTGGTCGTCGAGCGACGATAGGGGTGGAAGGTGCACTATTGTTTTCTTGACTTAATACACGATCCGCAAGAAGTAAAGCAGCAAAAGGTTCTTGACTTTGATCCCGAGCTCGTCGAATGGACTGATTGGTCATTGGAGTGTGTCTTGGAGTAGCGCGATACTGCTGAGGGGTTGCAGGAGAGTTGTGTAAGCTTGGGTTATGAAAGATTCCTCCTGGGCTACGCATCTCATTGATATGTGCTCGATTGACGCGGATTCTCTCCCGAAGCTGTTTGCACTCAATTTCCAAGTCAATAATATCATCTTCTTTGGATATAATGATTCTTTTGGCCTTTCGCAAGTTGTCATTGAGTCTACGGACTTCTTCCTCTAGCATCCTGGATTTGTTTCTGTAACGCTCGAGTTCGGGAGGATCTCTAGCATCTTGAACACGGAGCTGTAGCAGTTCAACCTCTCGGAGGGTCATGTCATGTTCGACCTCCAAGTGCTTTACGGCCTCCTCGCTTTCAATGGTGAGCAAGTTGTGTTGGAGCTTATAGTGAGCTGCAGACATGCGAGCTTCACGAGCTGCAATATCAAGCTTCTTGTTCTCTGAAAGAACGGATTGTAGCATCTCACGCAACTCCTCGGCCGATGCATTTGTTACTTTGTCTTGAGTAATGTTTGCGACTGACCCGATGGTAGCCATGTCTCGCTCCATGCCATTCGTGGCTGTAGGTGGTGGAGAGGTGAGTGAGGAAGGATCGGGTGTGGAGAGACGAGATGTTGTGTGTGTAGCTGTACGCATGCTGGGAACTTGTGAAGAGGGTGGAGGAGTGAGAGAGGAGGTGCCAGGGACAGCAAGTAGTGAGGTGTTGGGGGAGGAGGCTCGATCGTTCTTCGCCATAGGGGGGAGATCGAGATTCTGGTTATGTGGTGTTGAGGGGGTGGAGGTGCGGACAGGAGTTGGTGTTTCCTCAACGACGGAGCTTTGAGAGCTCATGGTGGTAGGAGTCAGCAAGCGGGATGACTGACTGGAGTCGGCTGGTGTCTTGTTCATGCGATGTATGCTAGGTAGCCAATGCGACAGCAAATGCCTTTGCAATCAGGATGCAGAGCAGGCCCTGGTGTTGAGGCAGCAAGTAGCGGGAGGAGAGAAACCGAGGTGTGTTCTAGCTTTCTATCAGCTGGGCTCGGCTGGGAAGAGCTGCAGTGTTGCGACAATTGTGGTTAGCAGTGGATTGCTTGTGATTCAGAAACAATAGAAGGAGGACTTGGGACAATGATATACATACTCAGGTCACAATAGCAGCCGCAGAGAGCTCGCGGCGCGATGAGATTCACGACGTTGGTATTGATATCCAGGTGGCGGGGAGTCGGCAGTCTTAGCAAAAGGCCGGAAAATCAGGAGGCGGGTCAGGTTGCTGGGCAACGGTACGCCCAAGCGCAGGACGCTTTGGGAATATTGCACTGAATGAAGATGAACTGAGTTCCAAAAGTTAATAGTTTTCTGCATGGGAAATACACCAATGAATTGAGGGGCAACCGTTTTGATATTGACAACACCAAATTAGTTACTTTGGTTGAAGTTCTTCTGTAGGTGACGAGTAAAGTGGCGGTAGGCGCGCTACTCGTATCTACCTACCCGAGTAGCAGTAGCTATAGCTTACTTACCTATTCTTCAAGGCTTCGAGTGGTCTAGGCATGTTTATTTGGGTCAATCTATTTACTTTTTCTAGCAAAGTAGGAGTGCTATGAAAAGGGTTCTACGGCAGCAGGAGTAGGTATTTATCACCGTACTGGTTGAGGGTTAACGTTTAACCTAAGTCTACGAATACCGCTATTGCTAAGCCCAGCCCGGAAGATTGTCCGGCCATGACCCGTTGTTGAAGATGCACGCCAGCTCGGCCAGCTACCTTCTCCTGTAGTGCGATGATCTGTGAGGACAGGCTCGCGATGCCCAAATAGGTAGTTAAGTATGTGTTGAAATTGGCACACACAAATTCACGCAACTTTCACGCACAGTGAGAGATAGAAGTTATAAATTCTCAGACCTTTCCAACGCATGTAAGTGAACTGATGACATGGTTGGTGAGGCTGCGAGACTTCCGGGTTCTCAACCTAGTCCTCGCGTGGACTTTCCTCCACTCTCTCTTCACCCCGACCACCGGCCTCATCCCTTATTGGCCAATTTATGACCTGTCGCCTATCAGTATGGGGATATGCTCTACTGGACCTACTCTACTGGTACGTGCTTCCTCTCTGTCTCCGTAAATTTCACTCCAATCTGCTCGTCGCGCCAAAGACATGAGTTTGCCCTTGACGCCCCTGCTACAGTACCACCAATTGGGAAAAAAGGAGAAGCGTTGATGGCGCCTTGATTACTTGATGCCGATCAACTCTCCGGCCGAAATGAAATTGGATGCAGTTTATCCTGCAGCTTTTCCCTACTCAGTACCTTTTCATACCTACTCGTCCACTTGTCCAAAAACCCTCTCTACATCGCTTCACGGCAGACGACCCTCGGGACAACCGTACCCAACTTGCAGATAGCAACCTCTATCACCACTTCCACCAGCTTCACATTCAGTGTGCGCCTTGACCTTTGATTTCTACACACAATCACCAATATTCAATCAATCAATCATGGATCAACCACCAAATACTTCGCGCCTGTCTGGTCTTCCTCGACCTTCAAGGCTTCCCGCTCCATCCAAGCTACCTGTAATGCGCCCAGCTCTGCGAGCTGCCGCATCTCGAGATAATCTTCAACAACCACCAAAGCAAGCCATCGCCAATCCCAAATTACGAAGCACTCCTTCCCGCGAGCACTTGTCTGCCACATCGACCCGACCACGCATACCTTCTACTCCATCCCGAGCTCGTGATACCTTGACAGTCCTCCCTCAAGACCGCAATGTCTCTATTGGTAGCGTTCTCCACACGCCTACCCAACGACTCTCACGCAGAACGAGCCATGATGCGCTATATAGAAAGCCTTCGCAGACTTTTTTCGGCGAGCAACAGACTACGCCGGTGAAGAATAGAGAAGATTCGGCGCATGAAAGCGCGTTGCTCGAGGAATCAGAAGAACCAGACGTCGATTCAACAGTTCGCTCTCGAAAAGCCCCTCGCCCGTCGTTAGCCGAGAGAACAATGGAGACTTTGCAGAGTATCCCTTCTTCTCCTGCAGTAAGAAGGAGGGGTTCCAGCTTTTACGGCACAGAAAATCCAATGCGATCACTGTCGAGTGGAATATCCTCAAGACCCGGTTCCAGCCATCAACCAGATGGTGCAATGCACCCACCAACACGCTCCTTTTCAAGACCCGGTTCCAGCGCTGGTCAACCTCACTCGTTGATGACGGATTTCCGAGCCAATACAAATACAACCAAGCACCCAGTGTCTGGTTTTGCCTCTGCACGTCCATTGACCGGTAGGTTGGTCAAAAAGCCATCCAATATACAGCTCCATCCACAAACGCCGACTACGTCTTCCTCCAAGCTGCCATCGCCTATATTCAGTGTATCACCACCTGCACGAATCCCAAGCCCCGCCAAAAGTCCCAATGATGGAGCGATCAAAGGTAGGAGTGTTTCAGCACGTCCATTAAAGCCTCGCGCATCTGTAAACGGACTTTTTCGTAAGCCATCTATGACTACCTTGGATAAATCTAGCAATATAGATAGAATTGGGTTTAATTCCAAGAAGCAATCTACGTTCTCGAACACGTCATCTGAAGGAGCTTCGACAACATCCAGAATCTCAACATTAACTTCGGCAACCACTACCTCGGTTGACAACAATGATACCGCCAAAAGCTCTTCCAATGCACTTCGAGATCAAATAGCCAAGGCAAAAGCTGCAAAACGGGCGTCCGCCATAAAGTTGATACCCGTCTCGACTTCGAGAGAGGACGAGGAAACACCTGTGATTCCAAGCGCTACTTTTGATTTCGGTCTCTCGGATGATCCGTTCAGCCAACATATGAGCGAAAAGGGAGTGAAGGGTCTCTTACGAAAGCGTGTTGATGCTGCACGTTCAGACGGGCGTTTGAACATTGCCGCAATGGGTTTCAAAGAGATCCCTGAAGAAGTAATGAACATGTATAGTCTTGAAGCCGCTGGAGGCTCATGGGCTGAAGCTGTTGACCTCACGAAATTTGTCGCCGCTGATAATGATTTTGAGAGACTGGGCGATGATGTCTTTCCCGATGTTGATCCCCGAGACATGGCGGATGACGAGGATGCCAAGGGAAATCAATTTGGCGGCTTGGAGACTCTAGATCTGCATGGCAATGTGCTCATAGAATTACCAATTGGGTTAAGACGGCTTGAGATGCTTACCTCCTTGAATCTTGTAGGTTTTGTTTATAGCAAGACCACGTCATATACTAACATCTTGCAGTCAAACAACAAACTCGGAAACAATTGCTTTGAAGTCATTTCTCAGCTTCCCTCCTTGCGTGATCTCAAGCTTGGTGGGAACGAATTGACCGGACCGTTAGATGAGAGAATATCCGGACTTACCAGTCTCGAATCTCTAGATTTGCAACGCAATGCGCTCGTGTCCCTTCCCGATGGTCTCGCGGAGCTTGTCCGTCTACGAGTATTCAATGTCAAAGAGAATAAATTGACCTCTCTATCTTTCGGAGCATTGCGAAACCTACCTCTCACTGAAATACTGGCATCGAAGAACAAACTTTCTGGTGTTCTAATTGATACTGAGGTAGAAGAGCTCTCGAAACTTCAAGTTCTGGATGTCGCTTGCAATTCGCTTACAAGGATTAGCGAAGGAGACATTGCCCTTCCTAGCCTTCATCAGCTGAACTGCTCGTCTAATCGGCTGTCGGATCTTCCTGAACTGACATCTTGGGTCAGTCTGTTGACCCTTGCAGCGGAAGATAACAGTATCTCATCTATTCCCGACGGCTTTACCACTCTGCCAAAATTAAAATACGCAGATTTCACTGGCAACAATATCAAAGTTCTGAACGACAACATTGGAGCAATGGATAGCCTGGACGCTTTCAGAATCAGTGGAAATCCATTGAGGGAGAAAAAGTTTGTTAGTATGGCAACTGATGAGCTGAAGCGAACATTAAAAGCAAGAATGACACCAACACCAGAGCGTGAGAGCAGCAACACATTGCAGGCCGGCGGGGACTCTTCTTTTGGTTCGGTCCCACCACCACCGCTATCCCCACGGTCACCTTCGATGAATTGGCCTATCAAGTTTGGAAATGTCCTTGATCGATCGAATACTCAGTCTCATTCCTTGAATCCCGTTGCAGTGGCCCATATCGCCACGAATCACAGCATCAAGACCTTGGAGTTGCACCATAATCTGTTCAAAGAGATTCCTAGTTCAATCGCCTTCTTCGCGGTTACTTTAACATCTCTGAATATCGCGCATAACGAATTAAATAACGACAGCTTCATGAAGGACGATCTCGACTTGCCAATGCTAAAAGAGCTGAACATCAGTTCGAACACGTTGAACTCGCTACAGCCACTCATGCAGCATTTGATAGCACCACAGTTGGAGAAACTCGACTTCAGTTTTAATCGACTTACAACATTTCCAGTTTTGAGACAACATTTTCCAAATCTGGTGAGTGTATTTGCTTCAAACAACACAATCAGAGAGCTGGCTCCGGAGAATATCAAGGGACTGAGAATACTGGACTGTAGCAGCAATGAGATTAACAGTCTCAATGCTCGAATTGGATTACTTGGTGGGCCAGGTGGTTTGGAGCGACTGGACGTTAGTGGTAATCGGTTTAGGGTTCCAAAATACACGGTTTTGGAGAAAGGAACGGAAGCTACGCTTGCATGGCTAAGAGATCGGATTCCGGGCAACGAAACGAGTAACACGGATACAGACTAATGCGACGCATTGGAGGGAGTTTAAGGGATGAACTTTGGGAATTACTTGATGGGGTTGCTGGCGTCGATCCGTGTCGGATGGTTCTTGGGTGTATATTAGTTGCCAGACAGATAACTTGCTTGTAGAAGTATTATATGTTAATAGTAGTCATAATCAAATGAATATCTAATATCAAGTTCTAGGCCTTTCCGAGAATTTGGATGACTTTACCCTTACCATAGCTGCCCCCACCTGCAGTTCGGGATGCTTCCCCTTCTCAACCTCTGGTCCTCAGCAGCATAGCTCTACACGTGATCTGAATTATTACCCCAGCCAAGATTGTTACCGAGGTTCACATGCCTGCCACCCTGCTAATCCTGGCCGCATTGTTGAAGCTCACGCTGGGAAATTAGGAATAGCAAAAACAAAAAGGGCGACAACAAAACCAATACCCCATCCATGCTACCAGAGCTTCACTCGAAACGTAGCAGCAATGGCTTCAAATCCAGACGAAGAAGTAGGACCTCCCAAAAACCGCGAACATAGGATCTCTGCGAAGTCTACGGCTGATCCTATACTACGGAATGCCCTCCGATATACCATCTCCTCCAAGGAGTACGAAACTCTCCACCGATTTATCATCTCGCGTTCCAAGATTCTGCAGAGGAATACGCCTAGTCCTGCGAAGGTTGAGAAGTTGTTGGATGGGCCTGGCGGGAGAGGGGTTGAGGATTATAACGCGGCGGCGATTAGGGCGAGTTTGAGGGTTTTCTTTGCGACGGGAGCGGGATTGAAGGCTTGGAGTGCGGTTAAGGAAAGGTTGTTGGGGACTCAGGTTGTGAGGTTTGTTTACCATGTTTGCTTCTGTTTTGGGGGTGGGGTTGTCAGCTTGAAGTTGAGTACTTACTTTTGGATATAGGGGGAAGAGAGTCCCATTATGGAAATCTCCCAATTTTCGACTTTCCCTGAGTCTTTCTACGATTTTACTTCTTCACCGGATTCTTTTCCGGTTCTTCACAAGGTTAAGGGCTCATCTTCTTACGCCTGAAGCTAGGCCTTTTCGTCAGAGGAATAAGAGGACGAGTAGGACTCTCACTTCGAGTTTGGCTCCGGCTATTGGGGCGAGTTTGGCGGGGTTCATGTTGGGGGTTTATCCAAGTGATCAATTGAGAGTTTCGATTTCTATATATGCTCTTAGTCGGGCGGCCGAGTTTGCTTATAATCATGCCGAGGATGAGGGGTGGATTTGGGGGAAGGAGGGGAGTAAGTGGGAGAGGCCTTGGTGGTGGGGTAGTTGGTTGCTTTATCCCTTGACTTGTGGACAGTTGCTTCATGCTTTTGTTTTTGATCGGGATTGTTTTCCAAAGGTGATTGAATCTTTTTGGAAGCTTTGGACTTTACTAACTTTAAAAGGCATATGGAGATTTTATCTTGAAATACTCTCCTCAATATATCCAGGCTCGGCCGGATGATTATCCTGCAGCACTTCCCTGGCCAGATACCTACGAGATTGTTGACAAGATTGCTGAGACTGCAAAACTCAACTACCCGTATGTCACTATCTTCCCACATCTTGTTACTAACTAACAAAATCCAGGCCCTTCATCTCGCCCATCCTCTTCCCAAACAGCACTACAACCCTCCCAAAAGCACTTGGCGCCATCTCACCTATTACCTCTCCAGCGCACCCCCTGATAACCTCCCTAACCTGTGCAACCCTCCACCCATCTGATCCCTCTTGTCTCCGCACCTACCTAACCTACTGGATCCGCGTATTCCCCCAACTCACGCGATTCTTCACAGCTATCTTCGTCCTTCTCTCCCTCCCACAATACAAAGCCTTCTACAACTCCCCCATTACCACTCTCAACAAACTAGCCTCGCGAATCCTTCTCTATTCCTCCTTCGTCGCAGGCTCCATCGGTACATCCTGGGGCGCGATCTGTTTCTTCCAGCAATACCTCCCTAGACACGTATTGTCCACCCAAAGATTCTTCTTCGGTGGTGTGCTCGGTGGTTTATGGGGCTTCATGGTTCGCGGACTCGCGAGAAGTGAGTTTCTCTACAGCGCTCGGGCGAGTCTCGATTGTCTCTGGAAGGTGGGACGGAAGAGAGGTTGGTGGAGGGGCTTCCGAGGTGGTGATGTGTGGTTGTTTGTTGCGAGTTTGATGGTGGTGAATTTGGTTTATGAGAGGGATTCGAGGAGTATTCGGAGTGGGGCTGTGAGAAGGGGGGTGAGTAGTCTGAGAGGAGAGGGGTTTCGGGATTTTGTGAAGGAGCAGGAGGAGAGGGAGGGGGAGGAGGTGAACTAGTGCGTTGGTATGAAGGATGATGATGGTGTGAGGAATGGAGGGTGGAGGGGAGTTAATGATGATGATGATGTGATGATACCTGTATGACTTTTTTTCGTGGTAGCAGTTTGGGGGTTTTGTATTTTTTTGTTGTTTATAGCTTTTTTACTCACTTTAATGCTTATATTTTTGGAATGGAATATCCGAATAGGGTAGGCAGCTGGATGTGCTGGTATTGTTGCTTCGCGGTTCTCTGGGTCTTGTATATCGTTCATTGCTGTTAATCTGATTTTGTACCTTGGCTGTGAAACGTCTTCTTGCCCTGTGAATACTACTTTGGAGGAATTGTTGCTGTCGGTTTTGGTTTTTTTATGTAGGATAATTATGGTTTTGTATTTTAATTGATTTGGAATGGACTCGATACGTATATGTATATTCATTTTCACTTACATTTACATCTATCTATACCTACACCACACTTCCTTTTTTTTTCTTTCCCATAAATCCTCGTACATCATCACATAAAAAGAATTTTCAGAGTGTTTCCGTGAAGGGCTAATCATATCATATCATACCATACCAGATAACATCACATAAGATACGAGTACCTCACTTGGTGAGAAGAGTCTTAGGTACTCTCTCTCTTTGCTTTTTTTGTATGGAATGTGTGTATGTATGTATGGTGGGTTTTATGTCTTTCATCTGGAATCTGGATTTCCCTTCTTGATGTATGGATTGAGGTATTGGATCGATGTATTGGATTGGTGGGTTCTGGTTTTCTATGAGGTGAGGGGTGAGGTTGTGTATTTAGGGAATTTGGGGAATTTGGGATTGATGGGTGGGTTGAGTGGGTTGGATAAGGAGGGGAATGGAGGTGTGAGGGTAGGTAGGATGGTTTCTTGCACTGTATGTATGTTTTCAAGGTTTTAATACTTGGAGAGAAGGGGGGTAAGAAGGAGAAAGTGGAGGGTGAGTTTGTGGGTTGGAAGTTGGAAGTTGAGGGGAGGGTTGGGGAGGAGGTTAGTTTGTGATATATACCAATAGTACATGCCGCCACATGGATGGGGTACTCTTCACGCTTCTACTATAAGTGGTAGGTAGGTAGGTAGTTGCCTTGGAGGCTGAATATGTGAGAGTCAATCTGTATAGAAAGTAAATTAGTATGTATAGGTAACTACAGAGTGCATGGATGGTTAATTAGAGGGTGGGTTGGAGACGGAAATTGTTACAAGATATATTCTAATCATAAGATAGGAGTTAGAATTTATCGTTTCTACTAATGAAGGAATTATAAGAGTATGTATGTATGTATGGTTTACCTTTGACTGGCGGGTTTTGGTGAAGGGAGATGTGGAGCGGTAAGGGAGTTGAGAGGAGAGATGTATGGAGGAGGTTGTTTGTATATTGTTTAAGTGTGGAAGTGAGGATAATTAATTTTTCTTTTTGACATTTTATTTATTTTGTTGTTTTTGGTTAGTGAGTTTAATTGTTTGAGATGGGTTGGTTATTAGAATGTACAAGGTAGTTATACGAGGTGGTTTTACAATGTTTTTATTTTGTCTTGTTTCGTCAATTACCTATATAGTTGAAACAATTGAAGACGGTACAGCCTCTACTCTCTAGTCTTGTTAGCACAGCTTTATCCCCAATATGTTTTGAAGCTACCACAGTAGCGACGGGAGATCTGCTGACAAGGCACCATCCTCGATACTCGAGCCTCTCGCGACCGTTGTCCGGATCGGCGGGATTCTTCTTGATTGTTCCTCGGACTTCGGGGTTTCTATATTTAGGTTTTCATTTTGGAATGGAATCACCAGGCCAGGAATCATCACGAGGGGGAGTGACAACGTACTAGTAATAGTGCGCTTTCTAGTTGTTTTTGGCTTTCATTAGGTCTAGATGTTCCCCTTGGCTACTGTAGTTTTCAAGATGAAGAGTAGAACACTTCTATCATTTGGTAAGCATCGAGTTGGTACAGTGGTATGCTGTCTTAGATTTAGGTAACCCCAGGTTGACGGTGGCGACGGGAGGCGTTTCTCACCGCAGAATCTCTTGAACCTGATTGTCGACGGGATTTGAATTTCTTTTCAGTTTCCTACCAGTTTTCTTCTTGTGAATCCCTTTCGGATTTATTGGTTTCCGGGAGGGGCATTGGGTTTAGGTTGTTACTACTGTAGGGTACTTATCGATTGTGTTGGGTGTGTTGCAAAGGGACCACTTTACCCCTCCATGAAAATTCGCTTGGGGGAACTGAACGATGAGCTACCCCGCTTGAGTGGTTTATGAGTATGACTCGTCTGAAGGCAATCTATTTTTAACTTTTGGAGCTGTTAAGCTTATTGTCCATTGTTCCGTGGAATATCGAGTGGTGTTGCTATTTTTCGTGATGTCTATATCTTCTACTGGTGTTTCTATCTTCTCATGGTGTCTCTGTCTTCGGGAATAAACAAAGAAGAGATGGATGCTCGAGTAATTCACCCAATGAACCTCCAATCACGCAGCGATTTAGAGTTGGGCGGCTTCGACTGGCTCCTGGGCGGATGTTTCCACGTGAATGGCACACTGACAGGCTGCATTCCAGAAGCGTTCTTTACTATTAATAGCAGCACCCTCGATCCAGCGCGGATCTTCATTGCATTTCTATTGGATCGTATGAGGCCCAAAACGTTTGTCGACCTTTGATCTGCACCCGCACCGAAAGTGCCACTGCCACGGCCACGGCCACTACCACCGTCTCGCACCGTCCACTCCACTGACCGTCACTAGGGAGGGGAGGGGAGGGGACAGCAGATGAGGGCAAGTCTTTCGTGATGATGCGGTGCGGCATCGATGCCCAGCCCTAAGCTTAAGGATAGCGAAGGAGACCTAAGGATAACCCCCTCATTTCCTCTCTTCCTCAACTGATCTCCCTACGGACCACTCATCTCTGAACTGACATTTACTGACCGGTCCTATACCCTACCCTACTCTATACCCTACTCTATACCCTACTCTATACCCTACTCTATACCCTACTCTATACCCTACTCTATACCCTACTCTATACCCTACTCTATACCCTACATTCTATACATTCTATACATTCTACACCCTCCTCATCTCGTGAAATTAACGCCGCAGCTCCCGATGGTCTTTCAATATATTTCTACCCGCAAACCTTGACCTGTTTACTGCTCCTGGCCCCGCTGCCACTCCTGTGGACTGCATCACTAGCTGCCTATCCTACGTCCTCTCCCCTCCCCTCCCCCTACCTCTCCTCGTTGTAACGCTGTTGGAAAAAGCTCGACCTCGACTTTCAGCTTCACTCAACCCATCACTATCGGACCACGAGCAAGCAGTACAGTACACGTTACCTGCCCTTCCACCTTCCACCTTCCACCTACAAATCCCGTCATATCTCATATCTCAGCTCAGCAAGGCGGCAATTCACTCCACCCAAGCGCAGCGCAGCTTAGGGTCGTTACTTTAGTGTCAGGCCCCCAATCCTTCTTGCACAACCCGCAACCTCGCATGGAACGAAGGCTATTCTAACGCCCACTCCAACCCGCCCAAAGGTTAACCATATAATTGACCTCAGCATGGCACTGTCATCTCCCCCACGCCCGCTCTTCGAACCCGATGTCCTCCCCTCCACCACCACCTCCGAAATCGACCTCGCGCCTGCACTCTCCTCCTCAGGTGCGCTTGCGCGCTTCGAATTTGAGGCCGGAAGAGGCAATGAAGGGACCAAGATCCTAATGGTGGAATGGGAGGACGAGGACGAGGACGAAAGCGACGTGAATATTTGTACCGGCGATTGGGAAATCTCCTGGGATGGAAAAAGTACCGTATTACCAGCCAAAGCGGGCGCGGAGGGAAAACTACATCGCTTGTACTTCCTACTTGCTCCCAATGTCATGGTACCGCGGATAGTCAGGTTGTCTCAAAAGGGGGGAAAGGAGATGCAGACGAATCCTTTGCCGGCCATCTTTCCCGCGGAATTGGGAGTGAGTGCCACGACGGCCGGGAAGAAGGGTGTGCTGCATACCATTTATGCCAAGCAGCGACTTTCGGTCTTGCAAAAGGAGATTGAGGCTGAGATGAAGAATGGTGAAGGGGTGGGACTCGAGATGGCGATCCAGGAAAAGCAGTGGCTGGAGGAGAATTTCGGAGTTGGGAATCGAGTGGTGGTCGAGGGAAATCCTACGAGTCCTGCGAGTCCCAGGTCTCCTGGTGGTGGTCGATTGGCGGAGAAGCTTAAGGGTTTAAAGTTGGGTACGAGCGCGAGTCAATTGAGTAATGTTTCGACGATTGGTATGTCATGTTTTCCCCCTGGTTTTCCCTTTAATCTTGAAGAAGTCGCTAATTCTTCGTAAACAGAAACCCCTTCCAGATTTGAAAACCAAGAATCACATCCCCTCTCCCCCGAAATGGGTGACGTAGCAGTCTCTTCCTTCGCCCTTTTCCATAGTGCCTCTGCTCCTCGACCACCTCGAATCGTCGCACAGAGTCCACCAGATCATCTTCTTGCCAGACAAGCTGACTCACTCTCTGGAAGTCGAATAAACTCTCTAGACGCCATCACTACAGGCACCGTCCCAGTCAAGGAAGATAATGCCACGGAAGATGATCTTTTTGCTGTGAAAATGAGTCCCCGGAGTCCGGAGATGACGAAGAGTCCATTTAGTTTTACGAGTAAAGATACGGCACCTTGGTTGAAGGAGGGTCAGTGATCTTTGTGAGGGGAGCTGGGAAATGATGTGTAGGTGAGGATGTAGATGGGTGTTTATGGATTTGATGGGGGATATGTGAGGAGGTTTGGTTATGTGGGATGAAATGATGGTAGATTGGGGAAAGAAGTGGTAAGGAATGGATATGAAAGGAAAGGAAATGATTTAGTAGGTATTCTTGGATTGGGATGGAATGAATTGGATGGGAGTGGTTTGATGAGATTTAATTATCATCCCTACTCTTTATACCCCCCCCCCCCCCCCCCACACTCTTCTGGAAATAAAATCTTTGGGGGTTTTCTGTTCCCTCTTTCTTTTTCTGTGTTACACTTGCAAATCTTCATCGTCGTCTTTTTCCTCGTTCTGACAGAAAAGGGGATTGAATGGTCGTTTACACTTCTTCATTAGGAGTATACACCATACTCCGATACGAGGGATGTGCCTTCTTATATACTCCGCAAATACAGATCCACCCCTATCCCCAGCCTCAGTGGGTGGGAATTCCTGTTTCTTTATCTTTTACTTATACTGTACTGTAAGAGGTAGATCTTCGGTAGTGGAAGGACAGACCAGTTTCTTGTTCTGAAATCCCACTTTTGAAGCCTTTACTTCTACACATCTTGGTCAAGTCAGGTTGTTATGACAGACAGACCCTTCAAGATTCTTGTATAGATAAAGCCCTCCTACCCTCCATTTCTTTCTCACATACTTCCCTCCAAGTGAAGCGGCACTCCCCGAGTATGGAGTAGGACCCTCACACCCCACTGGTCGAATCAATTCCCTTGAAATGAAAGAATCGAAATGGCTTTGTTCTCGATACAGTACCACCCACCTCCCACCAATGAACAATGGACCTTGTTATGTTTGTGTGGTGCGCCCTTCTATCCACATCCACATCTCTCCCACTCACCAGGCCCTAGGAATTGGAAATTTCGGGTGGTTTGTCATTGATAGCTGGGTTTTTTGTGTTTTGGGGGAGATAACGGGTTTGGATTGGTGTTTTGGTGATGGGGGGGTTTTTTTGATAGTGTGATGGGTGATGGATGGAGGGAGGGGTAGGTGGGTGGGACGTGTGTGTTGGGGTTGTATGCAGCGGAGGTTTTTTTTCTTGTGGACGTATATATAGTCCATATCTCTCAATTTCCTTTTTTCTCTTCCTCTTCTTTCTTTCTTCTTACTACCGTTATTCGAATTCGAATTTGGAAGTTGTATCTGTCTTACTACCAGACGAAAATGAGGTTCTCCCAACTCTTCGCTTTAGTCCTGGGGTTACCTATAGTAACGGCATCCGCATATTCAAAACGCCAAAACAACACAACAGAAAAACGCTACGTAATCCTAGATAACGACTGGTCCCCCGCAGGATTCATCCCCTTCCTCATGGCCCTCGACGCCGGGATTGAAATCCTCGGTCTCGCATCTTGTACTCCTCCCTTCCTATATCCACACAAAAGAAAATAATATAGAACCACCTCGCTAATTATAACATAAACAGCAACCTCAAACACCTGGCAAAAACAAACCGCCTACCACGCCCTCTCCACGCTGGAAGTCGGAAATCTCTCCTCTTGTATCCCCGTCTACTACGGCGCCACACACCCTCTAATCAACACCCCCACGCTTTTCCAGGCATGGGAGTCCATCCACGGTTCGCTCCCGTGGGAAGGCGCGTTTAAAATCTATAACGCTACGGCTGAAGAATTAGGTGCGGATCCGACCTCGGGCGAGGATCCGAATCGTATTTCAAAGGGGGCGTTTGTACAAGGCTTTCCGAATGTGACGGCCGTGGAGGACGTTAGTGCGGCGGCGATGATGGTGCAGATGGTGAGGAGGTATCCTGGACAAGTGAGTATTTATGCGGCGGGCGCGATGACGAATGTTGCCCTTGCGGTGAGGATGGATGATGGGTTTGCGGGATTGGCGAGGGAGTTGGTTGTTATGGGGGGGTATGTGGATGTTAATTTGTTGCAGGTGTGTTTTTTCCTCTCTCTCTCTTTCTATCAAGCTCGTCTATTTTCATTTCTTTTCTCTCCGTTGTTCTGTCGGGGAGAGTTGATACTCGAGTGAAATCTCAATATTTTATAATCACCTGCAACATCAAACTTACATCAAGCAAAATCAGACCTCAGGCGATATCCTCCAAGCAGATATCAATTCCGACATCAACCTCATGATCGACCCCGAAGCCGCGAAGATTGCGTTAACAGCCCCGTTCCCGAATATCGTCATCGCGGGCAATGTCGCGAACCAGGTTATGTCCACCCAAGCGTTTCTCGATGAGGTGTATGAGGTGGAGAACCCTTATAGTTATCTCATGAATAGGTATTATAACGCTGGTGGCACGTTTCCGTTTTGGGATGAGACGGCGATGGCGGTGTTGCTTGACCGCGGGGTGGTGGTTAATTGTAGTACTGGTATATCCCCCGTCTCTCACCTTCCTCTCACCTCCATACTGTACATATAGGAAAGGCACAGAGCTGATAATGAGGTGAAATTAGTTTACATCGACGTCGACACCGCGTACTCATCACCTAATTATGGGAATATCCATGTTTATCAGGAGGCGCTTATGCCGCCTGGTTTGAGGAATGTTACGTATGTGCATGAGATTGATGAGGGGAAGTTGAGGGAGATGATTAAGAGGAGTGTGCAGTTTCCTAAGAGTTGTAAGGATTTGAGGTAGTGTTAAGCGAGAGATTGGTGGTATATTGTAATAGGTTTGAGAATGGAGCGGGATTGGTGGGGGTTTGAAGAATGAGGAATGAATTGATTGTTTATATATATTTTTTTGATTGGTTGCGTGGGCGGGGTTTTTTGTATATATTGTATTGTTTGATGTAAGAGACTCGGAGAGGTAGTTACTTGAAAACACATCTATCTACATATGAAATTGTAAATATTCTTGTGAGTTATCTCAAAGCCGTATAATTAAAATAATTTTCCGAACGAGTTAGGAGAATCAGAATCCGAATATCTTTATTTATCCAAGTGATGTGAACAATCTAGTTGAATGTACGAGGAATTCTGATACAATTGCTTCTTTGGGTGTGTTTAGGTATATTTTCCGTACTTAATAACTTTTTGCATTTAATACTACGTAATATTCGGATTCCTGATTCTTCAAGCATGTGCACTTTTCATGATAGAGGTAGCAAAAAATAATTCACGTTACTTCCTATGAGTTTTAGTATACAAGTAGTATATACTTTCTATAAATTACCTAGGACTGTATATCCAATTATATATAATACCACCCCCTCAGAATATAGAACCCCATCCTAATATCTTAACATACAATAGAAGATTACTAGTCAGTTTCTTAGTATGATACTTTATCGTGAAGAGTTCGGGGTTTTGATGGAGAGCGGACTGTGAGGTGTGAATGTATAGTACTTTGAAGATTTGGTCTACGTAAAGGATATTGGCTTTTTTGTGGGGTTAGTTTGAAAAGGGGGGTTTGTTGTCGAATTTGGGGGTGTTGTCGAGTTTTTGGGTTGCGTTCGTTCGTTTTGTTGTTCTTTGAGAGGGAAGGAGGTTAGGGGGGAAAGGAGGAGGAGGGAGGTGGTAGGTGGTGGAGAAAGCATGAGGCTTTTGGGGGGTACTGTATAGGACTGTCTTGAGGAATGCCTCCCATCTTGTTTAGAGTTCCTGTGTACTTACTCTATAGTACTGACTAAAGGGGTTTTATACTGCTTTTAGAGAAACTTCCATTGTTTTGGGAAGGACGGTAGGGATTCTTTTTGGAGGTATAGATAGAGCCTCAAGGATAAGGAATAGGTGGTTAGTAGATAGTGTGGATTCTTACTAGAAGGTTCCTAAGGCAACTGCTGATAAAGATACTAAGAATGTAGTATGTAGAGTTCGGCAAATATTAGTCTTTAGACTAGGAAGACAATACTAGAATTCCAGTTGCTAAACGCTAGCAGTACAGACATATTTTTTCTACCTAACAAGAGTGAGTGAGGGGTTTGAAAGCTGTCGTATATTTGCTCCTGAAAATCCCTGAAAAATAGGGCGAATAACCGCAATCGGTGAATAACATTGAGAAATTTGATCAGAATTCCAGAAATAACCCTCCACCAGCGTTGCTAAATTTGTACAACAACACTGTTCAAGATTTGGCACATCCGAACCTCTCTTAACTGCTCCTCTTCTGAGCCAGGTTCGGCCTTCAAGATATCCCACATCCACCATTCGATCTGTTCTCTTGCATTCAATCTACTACCCCTCCCCTTTTCCAGGTCATCATTTCCTGGGAAGTTGCTCTTCTGACACTCTCGCCGAATAAGCTGCACAAAAGTGGCTTGTCTCCAATACCACCCAGCAACAGAAAAGAATGATAAAAGCAGATAGCACTCGGAAAGAATTAGCGCCAATCCAATGCAGTCTTTCCAACCCAATTACGATGGTGGACAAGTGGCGTCGTAGATGCATTGTATGAAGAATATTAAATATAAGCTTGCTGCACCCATGTACCACGAGCAGTATTCTTTGCTATGCATTCCGAATGGTGGCGGTCGTATTCGAGGATTTGCTATCACTATAGCCAAACGAAATTATTCATCGAATGACGAATCTTCCAAGGAGGCATCACAAAGCCAATTCTTTGTTCAATGGTACCATCCAAAAGTCGTGCGTATACAACGGAGCAACTCTTTCCTGTAGTCTTCTGTACTAAGTTCGGCTCTGCATGGAATCGACACACTCGTATAATAGCCGGAACAAAAGCACAAGAATGCTATTGACAAGACTATCAGGTAGACCAGGTATTAGTAGTGCGCCTTGAACTTTCGTGTGGGTAGATCCCATGCGTAGTCGTACTTGTGATTATCGGCATTGTAGCACGCAACCAGAACGAAGAGGAGACATACAGCTTGTTTTATCACTATGACATGAGGCTCTATTTCTAGGGGCCTTGTGTAAAAGTCGGTTATATCGGGTTTTCCTTCTACCCAGTCCGGTTCGGATTCGGAGGGGTAACAACAGCAGTCCTCGTCGGATGGACATTCCATTTCGTTGGCATTCATAGTAGGGAATTTGATGTAGCAATGTGTGGTTGCTCTCGTCTTTGGTTAAGAATATGTAGGTTGATATATAAACCCTTAATTAGTTCATAACGGGTTCATTATTCTTCGTTTCTCGTCTAGCGTTACACAAGTACTTCGCGGTTTCTAAGAGACTCGTCCATCGCTAAAGACAACGCTAACTGGACTACATTTAGTGGAACTTTGCTGAACTACCACCTACTATCTGGCCTTGATTATATAGAAGTTAAGCTTCTACAGTGAGATCTGTGATCAAGTAATGAGAAATAACAAACTTAAATTCCATTATATAGTTTAGCTAACCCCTATAATATAGATACGAATTCGGTTTCCACTTACTTCCAAACAGATAATCTTAGCTTAATTTCTACGAAGATTACATTTTCTAGCAGAAGGAAATAGTAATACTATAATATTAAAAGTAACATTATTGTTTGAGCGAATTTCACCTTCCACGGTTCTACATGAGATATAATCTAGTCATTCCGAGGTCATGCCGGGTCGTTCCGCGCGTCTAACCCGTCGTTCCGGAGAAGTTCCGTGTCGTTCCGGGACTTATCCGCGGAACTTCTCCGCGGACGACGACCTCGGAGGCGGAATAACCTTTTCCGGTACACCGCCACAGGGTCTGCGCCACCAAAAGCACGATAAGTGTAAAGAACTGAAAAACAAGTGTATAATATTATATTTCCGATAGTAGAGTTAAATTCGACGATAACATCTTATAGAATCTAGTGATAATCGGCAGCTCCTATTCTATAAAATAGTAAATAAGAAAGATAGACGAATAAGAGAATATCGAATCTATTTCTATTTAGCGTAACTTAATTCTAATGATATAATTAATCTATTTGTTTAGTATAATAAAAATAATTTGTAATGATACGAGAAAAATCAATTTTATTATTCTAAACTATTCGAAAAATAGAGATACTTTAAATTAACTTACGCTAATAGAAAGGAATATAATCTCTTCTATATTACTTATCTATAGGGATTTAGTATAAATAAAAATCGTTGTTCTATATCTACTCGATTATCTGAATTTTTTCTAAAGAGTAAAGAGAGTAGGTATAAATTTAATTACTTGAGCTTTCTCGCTTATTGTCAGGGTGGGGTATTGATTAGATTGTCCGCAAGGAGAGAAGGAGAGAACTCCTCGCGGTGGAACTAACTAAATAGCTACGGAATACCGAATACCCCTATTCACTCAAGCGAATCCATTCACTATAAAACTCGAAATCGAACCTTCACACTTATTCGCTTCTTTTGCTTATATTCAGGTTCACGTAGGAGGTGGATATGTTATTTGGGTCAAACAGCCGCCCTGGGGCACTTGTGAGGCTATTCGCACCTCATCAAGTGGAGCCCAGGCTGCCAAGCGCTCAATTAAGGCCTATCTCACTATCTAATTCTGGTGGCTAGCTTGGGGATGGTGGAGGGTAAATAAGAAAACTGCTCCTGAGAGCGTGCAACAACAATCCTACAATCAGTGGATTTGTTGTTGGTGTTGTGGACAAGTGATCTAAGAGATCAAACGATATATGCAAGCTTGCTTAGTCACCCTCAATACGCAAAACACATCCTTTTATTTCCCCTTTCTACCAAAAACAAAAATCTCGGTTTCCTCCCCTTCTCCACCAAGAACGCCTATAGGAATCCTACACTTCTCTAGGACCTCAAATCTAGCTTCGGTCATAAGATCGAAGAACACCATCTCGCTCTCATGCCGAACTTTCATCGCGACGCAAACTAATCCTTTACCCTCCTTCCCTCCCTCTTCAGAAGTCAGCTCTTTAAGAGTCTTTACAAGATGAGGTACCACATCCGGATTATAAGTACAATCAGCCACCATTACCAAGTCCCATTTCTTTTCGGCAGCAAAGGATGGCAGCGGCTGTGACCAATCCAGGACTTCATGTTTGAGAGTAGTCGTGGAATTTCTGGAAGGGGAATCTGGGATGGATAGATGGGATACGTTATGCGAGAGGATCTCTGAAGCTTCGGGGAGGTCGGTGAGGATTGAGTTGGAGATTTGGGGGAAGTGGTGGTGTAGTGTTAGACTGACTATGCCGCAACCGGCTCCTAGTTCTATGATGTTCAGTTCTGACTTTTCTTGCAACAGTTTCTCTAGAACTGGAAGCTTGGAACTTGTCGTTGATGTGGACGAGAGGGGTGATATTGTGTGGAGGTATGAAGAGAGTGTTAATCCTGCGTCCCTAAATATCAATGTTAGAGTGAGGACATAATTGAGAGAGATGAAACATTACCAAATATGCCTAGCAATCGACTCTCCAGTCTCCTCCCAGATATGAAGTGCTTTCCCATCTCCAATCTGAAAAACTCTCTCAGCAAGAGGAGGTTGTACCTCTTTTACTTTCGCCAAAGACGTGGAGAGGTTAAAGTCCACACTCCAAACTCCAACAATACTTCCCTCTTCACTTTTACCCTTCCTGTCAACAATCTCCGATAACCTTCTCACATCCAGCTCCTCTGTAACAGAACGAACTCTCATCCTAACTACCCCATCCACCCGTGGCGGAATCCTCAAAACAACTTCCAAACCCCTCATCCCTTCCCTCCCTTTCCAAGCATATTCAACCCCCTTACCAATCACCGTCTCTCCATCATGAGAAACAACTTCAGCAATAACGTTGATATCCTCCCACAAAAAGGATTCACCCAAATCAGTTGTGATAGTGATCTTCGCCGTCAAAGAGGAAGGTGCACTCCGGAGAGAATTATCAATAAGCCTAGGAGACTTGAGGAAGCGTATGTAATGCATCTCGACGGCTTCTTGTAGTACCGTATCAAAACCTCAACCTAGATGTCGAAAGTGGCAGTCTAGTTCTGTATTGCGATCTCAATCAAATAATAGGCTGCCAAACACCTACAACCCCAATCATCCAATAAGGATCCAGAATCCCCCCCTCAGCCTCGTCCAACCCCAACGTTCTCCAAACTGCCCCAAACAACCCTCTCCAATCAACGCACCTTTTTCTGCCACCCCACCAATGATCGATCCGTTCCCACACCTCTCGTCAAATCTTCAGCCTCCTCAGCTCGTCAAAGGACACTCTCGACGTAAGAAACTCCACACACAACAAAAATAAGCGTACCCGACCCTGATCCTCGGTAGCGCTGACGGAAAAAGATCTGGATCTGTCAGAAATTACGGAATCGTAGCGCGTAAGGTTTATCTAACCGCACACGTTGTCGGCCGCCGCTGCTAAATTCTAAAATGGAAACCGAAGGATGCTGGGTGCGGGGTGGAGTGGGGCTGGAATTTTTGTCCCCCACTAACTCCGTAGTTAGGTATGATAGGGTTTGATAGTGGGATGAGGTAAGATTATTGGCATGCTGGATTGTACCGTGGATTGGGGTTTCTTGGTAGTGGATATAGGGTATCTATTTTATGAGGGAGTCACAATATGGATTTCACAGATCCTTCAAGGGGTTATAAATGGTAAGTCGAGCTTTTTCTGGAGGGATTTGAGGGGGTTGAGTGAGAAATATTCTCAAATCCTTCTTGATGAGCTTATCCCATTTGACACGATGAGTGAGTGCCATTTTACGACGAGATCGCTCGCTCGCTAACCAAAATTTCATTTACTCACTATAAGATCTAATCGCATTCTAGGAGCCTAATGAAAAGTATAGATGAACATCGAGCATCTCCCCCACCACTCGCCAAAAAAAACCCATTCAAGTAACGACCAACAAACCCCTCAAATCCTCACCAACCCCCAAATCAATAAACCCAACCTTCATCTTCCCAAAATACCAATACCAATATTAAACCCCCCCCAAAACCCTGACCCCTCACTCAATAAACCAAAAAGGAGAAGAAAGAGGCAGCAAACATCTCACCAACCCCCTCCCCTCCCTCAACACCAAAAATAGTCCCAGCTGCATATTTCCATGGCGCTGCACCGTACTGTACTCATCCAGACCCTACATACAGCACAGCATACAGTAATTACCCGAACGACTACAGCCAATCACGCACCATTGCCGTACACCAACACCAACGCGTTGGTGACGAGCATGTTCATGTTTTTTCCTTGTGTGACCTGTAAAGAAAAGCGGGGTGGATGGATGGATGGATGGATGGTGGTGTTGTGTTGTGCTTTGTTGTGTCGTGCAACGGATGATGGGCTTATTTTACTCTTCTTTCTTGTTGGCAATTAATTTCGAGGGGGTAAGTTACGCCAATGGGGAGGTGCTGCTTTTAGGACCAGTAATAGGGGGTTTGGACAGGGAGGAGAGGAGGAGGTACTGAATATATCGGTTTTAATATACGAGTCTGGTTTGGAATGTGTTTGAGTGGGTAAGCTTCGATTTGAAGGATCGGATTATGGTGGTACTACACATATTGATAACCGTTGGCGAATCCTACATTACGGCGGCACTTCCTCCCGAGATGAATGATGAGCATTATTGAACTCGGAGAGCCTCATCCGCTTCCAACTGCCTCGTAACTCCCTCCAATTCAGTCCAATGCTACCTAACCCCTCTGTACAAACTACAAACCCAAATCACGACCCAATGTCCCTAAACAAACCCCTAAGTTGCACTCTTGGGAACGCAATCTTATCGATTATTCCCCTTCCATTGTCATTCTCAATCTACAGTATATATCAATCGCCCTCCCTGACCCCCAAAACCCACCAAAACCGTGCCTCAAAAATCCCACACAGACACACACCAATAGTAAGCACCCCCCTCTTCCCAACCCAACCCGGTGAACCCAACCATCTCGGCAAAATTTCCACCCACACCATACCACCCACCCACCAAATGTGATCATACATACATACATACATACATACATGCACGTAACCCACCCTTCCACCCTTCCACACCTTCCACCTAAATCCTTCCACCCTTCCACCCAACTAAACCTGACCTAACCAAATCCATACCCAACCACCCAACCACACCATTCCACAACGGATAAATCAATCGTCGTTAACGAGCTAGCTAGCGAATTGAGCCCAAAGAACGAAGTACAGTAAAAGATTTCCCTACTGCAGCAAAGCGGCACGGTGCAGGGCGGGATACCACGAGGGATTCACATGTTTGGTATATTACCAGGAAGGGACGGAATGGAATGGAATGCGTTGAGTGTGCGAGGAGTGGTATACCGGTATTTTGAGTCAGACTGTGTGTGAGTAAGTGGGAAGTAGGGATATGAAGGTGTAGGTGAGATCCGTTGTAGGATTTTCTATTTAGAGGAAGTTGTATAGTGGAATTGAATTGAATTGGGTGTGGTTTGAAGATTGATCTTGCACATGAAAAGGGGGATTACGCGAGGTGAATCATGACTGGAGTGACTAGTAGTGTACAGTACGAGTATTTATCTATTACTACAGGAGATTGTAATCACACAGTTCATCAAAACAAACAATCCAAATCATTCTACAGGTAGTTAGTATCTTATTTAAACCAGGCAGAGAAATCGCTCATAAGGCAAGTTCTTATAAAAGAAAGATAGGGTATATATTGAATCTTCCAAAGCACCATCAACGTGAACCAGCCAACCAGTAAAAAGCGCAGCAGAAAGAATGCAATAAACAACGCCCCCATCCATAGCAAGAACATAAGCAACAATGTCTACAATTACAAATTTCTCATCGCATTCCTTTCCATTCCATTCATCCCCTCATTCTCCTCTCCATCATTATCCCGCCATAGCGTTCCATTCCAGTCTCCACTAAAAAGAGTAAAGAGCACAAAACTTTTCTTGTCCTGATACCAGTCCTCTAATACGGGTCAAATTCTAAACCCCAATAGGGTTGCCCCTTAATTTCCCGTCTTCGCAACGCAAGCAACCAAACAAAAAAATAGTAGCAAAATAAGAAAGTATTCTTACACCCAAGCCCATAATGAATTGCCGTATTCGCGCCAGCCAATGTCATTCTAGGAAAATCGCAGCGAAGGGGTATCGTAGAGTAGCCAGACCAAATTAAAAAAAGGGAAAGGCGAAAAAAATAATAGTAACACTGACGCGCGCGAGGGACACAAAGAATTCCAGATCCATGTCCTTGGAAGTTCTTGTTCCGCTGCCCGTCATCTTCTCCTCCAGATTTGTTTTGTTGTAGTTTGTGGGGGCGCAAATGTGCATCAACCCCTAATCATGTAAGGGCATATTTCTGCCGTGTTTTTTTTTATGTTGTTTCGGGATCTACTGTCCTGGCCTGCGCAAGATATCCTCGCAGTTGGCGTCGAATCGCAAGTTCCAGAGGCGGATGGATGCCATGAACTTTTCGGTATGCTCAAGTTGACGGTCGCGTCCAAAGATAGAATCGACGAACTCGGTACCTGCGTTCTTGCCCAACTGCGCTTGCTCCTTTCCACCTCGCTTGCCTGCCTTCAACATTGGTGTTTCGCAAGCCTTCAAAAGCTTCTTTAGCTTGTCTGTCAGTCTTTCGCCAGATTCGATGAAGTCCTCAACCATCTCTCTGTTCTCCTCCTTTCGAATGCGTGGCATACATTCTTCCGCGCGTTTGACTTTGCCTGCGAGTTGGATTAGGAGTAGCCAGAGTTCACCGGCCATGTCGGCAATTGGTGTTGCGGGTCCGTGATGGTATACGGTCCAGTCGTAAACCCATTTTCCGAGACTGTTCGCATCGAAAACGCTACCTAGGAGCATGATGGGCTCTTCCGAGGGATCCCAGTTCTTGAGGGAGTATCCCGGAGGAATGCGGTGCTTACGTGCGTCAGCTTCGGTCGCCTTGGGAGTTGGTGTTGGCTTCTTTGGCGCAGCGGTGCGTGCGGGTTGTGGTCGGTGTTGAGGTGTAGATGATGACTGTCGGCGTCTTCTAGGTTGATATTCTTCAGGATCATCCCTTTCATACTGGCCCTGAGAGTAGTAGTAATCAGTGCCATGCCCACGATAATGAAAAGTTGGCTTTGTCGGCCGCTGGACTCGTCGGTATATAACACCATCCACGATGTATTCTACATATTCATAATCGTCCTCGTCGGAATCCCCATGAGAGGCTCGATAGGAGAAAGAACTGCGCCGTTGCTTTGGCTCATAACGTGGACCGGACCAAGAACTTTGTTTTCGACTCACATTGGCAGCAGTCGCGTAATCTCCTTTGGAGTTGTATCTGGGAGAAAACGCCCGTGGAGACTGTGTATACGCATACGCGTCTCCGGATGATGTGTGTCGTGAGTGGTTTCGTGTCGAGGGCCCTGATCGTGATGGATAGTATCCGTGGGCTCCTCCGGATGGTGATGCAGCCGGCGATGGAGTCGCGCTGAATCCGTAGTATCCAGCTCCCGCGTGGGCGGGAGGGGACGTGTATGATGAATAGTTCATGGTAGTCTGCTTTCTGAAATGTCCCGCAGACAACCTAATAATAAGAAAAGGAAAAGAGTCGAACACGCCCTAGATCGCAGCGTTGGAGAATGTGACGAGCCCGTCACCGTGGTATGTAGTCGGTACGAGAGAAGGAGGAAACCTGTGTCGTTGATCCGTACATGTCAAGAACTGGTCGCTAGGGATTCCTTCGAGAAGGAAGACGTTGTTATTGCTGGACGAAGTCGATCGAGTCGCCTTCGGAAGAGTCTAGAAGGAGCAGGGCGATTCCGGCTCCGGCTCGATGACGTATTTGTAATCGTTGTGGATAATCGTTTGGGTCAGAGTGTTTGTGTTCAGCAGATGTGACTGTCGAAGACTCGAAAGGTGTGAATGGTTGGGGATGATGGATATTTAAGAACGTGTGTGGTGTGTGGTGTGGGTGGAAATTTAGATTTCGGGTGCTGCTTTTCAGTGCGTTGGCTGGGACCAGGATATGCCTGCAAGTGCAGGGGGGCGATGACTGCGATGACTATTGCACTCTGGTCAGCCACCGGGGTGCTTTAGAAATCCCAGAATAAGCCATGGACAAGTACGGCCATTGGAAGATGAGACAGTCACAGCGCGGCATCGAGCTGCATAGAAGTCGGTGCCTTCTGGAATGTGCGGTGCTGAGCCTGAGCACCGCACCGCACAGCCTGGATGGTTGGGCTGCGAGGCATGGAATTGGAAGCACTGAGCACGTCTATCTTGGGCGTGAATGAGTGCGTCCAAGGCTCGAGGGGCTATCCACTATCATTTCTCACGCTGCGGAAGAGTGATAGATCGTAGCCCCCCAAGGCGGTGGACAGTCGAGACAGCGATCATCCACTGCTGATCCAGGGGGTGGAGTGAAAGGGGGTCCACCATATGGGGCCCAGGGATGGAAAGCAAACCCCGGGACACCCTAGAAATGCCCCTCGCACTTCAGTGGACACCGAGCCAAAAAGAATGCCCCGGGAGAGTAGAGGAACGACCATGCCAGAACCGACCGACGCCGACCGACCGAGGAGGTATCGAGTAGGGTACGGCACGCAAAAGGGGCTAAGCAATGCAAAACACCGCTAAAAGAGCTAAAAGAGGGTACTGAACTTACTTCTACTGTTGCGACTCCAGAAAGCGACTCTTTTTGCCTCTTTTTTACTTTTGGGCGTGCGACGAGGCCCCTGATTCATGCTGGGGTGGTGGGTGCCGGTGTAACAAAGTCCATGGTCGAAGTGGAAGCGAAATTGGAGAGAGACACACAACCCACGGACGTTCAGAATCTCCCTCGTCGAACTCGTGGGCAATCCGACAAGAGACGTCCGACAAGACAATGGGACGAGACTTGCGGCGTCGGCGTGGGTCAAGTATTAATCTCAATACGGAGTACCCAGCAAACTTTCCCTACCGGCAATGAGGTCGAGGAGGCGACCCGGAAGGCAGTGACGTTGCCGCGAGGAATTGAACCCTGATTGAGTCAATGAGCAGGATAATAATGGGGCGCGGAAGGCGGATGCGATGGATGGCAGACGGCGGAGGCTGATAGCGCGAGATTGGCTGGTGATGCAACGTGGAAGGCGAAAGTCAGTAGAAGGTCGAAGTATGAGTGATCGTGAGCGAGCACTTGATATCTCCAACTGGGTGCACTGGAGTCACAATTGGAAATGCGTGTTCAGCGTGGCGAGGAGATGAGGGCTCGCGTCGTTGAATTCATGAACCGAATTGGACGAAGCTGTTGATAAAGTTGGGACCACCGAGTGGCCAACGATGGCTCAGGGTTGACACGGGGCACTTTGCGCCTATTCGGAGGCTGAATGTGCGAATTGATGCGAACAAAACAGTTCTAAGCGAATCGTATTCACCGGATGTGTTTAGGGATGAAGGGCCGACCGATGAGAGGCTGAGCTGCACCGGAAGAACCAGGTGGGATGCGAATGGGACTTGGGATGGGGATTCTTTGGTTCCTGCTTCCTCGGACTCCTGGTGATGGTGGTAATGGTAATGTTGTTTTGGTGTGAGGTTATGTACTCCAGTCCAGTGTTCCTGTCCTCCTGCGGTCCTTGGGAGCGGATCCTTTGGTTGAAAAGCAATGCTGCCTCTGGGACACAAGACGCACTATATTCTCAGTGGAAATGCTGCTGATGCTGGTACCAACGGATACCGTACAGTCCATACGCATACGTCCCAGGATCCTAGTGTAGTGCGCTACGCGTGGGAGGGTTGCAGCGTCGTCGCACAGGTACGAGAAGGGTGTTGGTGTTGGGAGCACCAAATATATGAAAATATGAAGCAAGATGATAATGTGCCTCTACTTGGCTTCCAGCCTGATGTGTACCTGAATAATGCTTCGGCCGCTCACATACGAGCGTCGGGTGTAGATCTCGTCTAGTGGGTGCTCTTACAGTAAGAACTAACATGAGCTGCAGAAGATTGCCGCACCCTTCGTGAAGAGGGGGTTTATTTGAGGATCTTTCCGCTGAGAGGGGAGGGGAGGAGGGGCTACATATGTACGTGCAGCCGCTTGCATTGATAGCGTCCATAGAGGGGCTGGCCCAGAGCGAGCTGTGGGTGTCACAAGCAGAAGAAAAGGAGGGGGGAAAGAGAGGGGGTTGACGACAGTGAAGGAGGGGTCGCGTTTTGAAGATATCGACGATGGAGGGGCTGAAGAGTGGGAGGAGCAAAACCAGGCTCTCGTCCCATTGTCATGACGCTTTCTGACCATCCACAATTGCGGGTTGATTAGGAGGGCTGGCTTTCTGCCGAATCTCACCTCATGATGACTTACTACGAAAGAATAAGATCTCTAGGTTGCTAAAGCTGACACTTGAGATGGCAAAAATCTTCACTACGTTCAAACATTGGTCCGCACGAGCACACCCTCTTCATCAATGGCCTGACCGTGAGAGAAAATATGTGTTGGTAAGAATAGTGACAAGGGAAATAGTCCTGATATTGGACTAACTGGTCTGCAGTCAACATCAACCAAATAGGGAGGCAGATATCAACCATGCCACCGTGCCCGTGACTACTTTTTTGATAGACGATTCTTCCCGTCACTTTATCCGATTCCAGCGGCTGCTCGTCCTCTCACAGCCAAAATCAGAGTGAGTACTCCCACCATTCCGGGCTTGTCAGGTGATAGCCGAGGCCAAATCAAGCTTGGTGGAAGTACTTTCAGGGGTGGCTTTGAAAAGGTCTCACGCGAACCACCCTTCTCTGTCACATCCTTGTGTTTTGGCGAATTACAACCTGTTTTTCCTCACAACCACCATCAGTCATACCAAGTTTCCCCAAATGGTTCAGCCCATGACCTCTATCGACCTCCGAGTTTGGGAAGCCCCAAACGGCTTCCGCCGTTTCCGTCACGATGGCATTTCCCTTCAACTCCTGGATTTCTTTCCTTTGGTCCTTGGATCATCACGACAAACTGAAAGCCATAAGGGGTGGGTTCATATGTCGTATGCCGTCTGCGTCCCAACTATTGCAGATCTAGAAGCGCGACAATAGCGCTGCAAATCAATGCGCCAACGCAAATATTACGCCCTAAAATGGGGCTCGGATCACAGCAATACAGGCTATCTATGCACACTCGGGTAGCCTTGATTTAGGGCATATCAGGGCTAATCGTCTTCCCGCAGGTGAACGGAACACCCTGCAGAACTGATGATGCAAGTTGGTGTGGTCTGTTCCCCTTGCTTGCCTGGAAACCAATCCAAAGGCAGAGAGCCACCATAACTTGGTTGATATCAGATATCCCCAACAGCGCAAGCGAGTGGCTCCAGCCTCGTTCTTTTCATGAGGCTCCAGAGGACACACAGAGGCTCTTCGTCCTTTTGGCAGGCCAGCCACCACTCAAGCCCCCACAAGGGTCGTCGATAACGTTATCCAGGCTGTCCACCCGCTGGTCCGTGACTCGCTTGTGTCATTTGCTAGAATAGCTCGATGGGGCAACTGGAGTTTGTTCTGCCGTCTCTACTCCATGGAACATCACACTCCTCCCTGGACCTCAATTTGCAGAGTTTTCATCTTCCCAGACCTTTTCGATAGATAACCCTTCGTATTCCAATATTACCTGCTAGGGCTTTTGCCCTCCCGCACTTGGCCCAGCGGTCAGTACACCGACTTTTTTCATCGCTGCTTTCTTCTCGCAGCAAAGCATCGCTGGGTCGACACTGGGTACTTATGCCTTGAGATGTTGCTCTGTTTGCATCAAAATGCATCAAAATAGCTCGGGAGAACCAAAGACCTGCATATCCTCCGATCTCTTATTCGCGGAAAGTGGAAAATGTATCCCGGTCGCGCCCACGTTGCACAGGATTGTGCCACATTTTATCCCCCTGCGTGCAGCTACGCCTCCTGGAAGGCGCCATATTGGACGACCAGACATCCATCCTGCAGCCAGATAACACGGACAGCAGCACCCGCATACATGGCAGCAAAATCTTGCCTTTCGTGCTCCTCCTGCACACGTGTACTCGAAGCAGAGGAAGAAAGAACTGTTGTCGCCAGCGCAATGACGTCGCATTGGCTCCATCTTCGCGCAATTTCGCTGCAAAGTTATGGAGTTTTCTGCAAAAAATTCAAAAATGTAAAAATGCCTATCTGAATCAAAAAAAAATGGCAGAAAAAACTGGAAAGGGCAGGAACCGTTGGGCTGGGTGGGTCAGTGTGCTTCGAACAGGCAGCGGGCATTGCAGTGCAGGATTCCGGGGTATCCAGAAATACCCAAGGTATTTCCAAATGCCCATGTCATGTCTGTGTCTTGTCTTGGTCTGGCTTCTCCGAAAAGATTCAAAAAGAAGTCCCAGCACAATCTTGGGTCAAGCCAAGGATTCCAGCAATTGCACCGAGCTGTGAAGTTGCGTGAACTGAGAACAGAGTTTCCCGAAGTTGCCAGGAAAGATTCAAGATTCACAAAAGAGCATGCCGCCTCCGAATAGCTTATGGGCTGCCGAAGGAGGAAACACTCGCCGATACGGATATATGATTGCTGATTTCCGGTGGCCATCGACGTGTCCAGCCCTTGTTGTTGTACGAGGTCGTCAGATATTGCGGCGCGCTTAAGTGTCACATACATGGCCAATGAGAAGCCCAGCGCAAAGGTGAGAACAATTTACTTCAGCCTCCTAATGAGACGCGATTTTCTACCCCTAGCTTCATCGCACAATAAGACTTGTTCTCAGTTCGAGGATCAAACTGCTTAGCATGGCCGATATTTGTTGTTTCGCCCGGCCGGTGTTTTGTTTCAACACAAATCATATCGATATCGGGGCATGAGGAATCATCAGGATAAAGTATCACGTGGAATGATTTAATAAGGTTCGTCTATTGCAGATGCCGTTGCCCGAACGAGTACCAAGACATGAGTTCGCCTCCTTCACAAGGATTCAAGGATTACCATGATCTTCTTCATCACGAATAGCCTCGGATTACACGGAGTTTCTTTGTACGTCTATCTCCGCTTCAACTGTCAAGATTCTTCTTATTTGCCTCATGTGGCCCTCATCAGTCTTTTATTTGCCATCAACAGGCTTCCATATAATTTCGTTGGCGTTCGTTTGTCAGCGGAAGTTGTTCCGTCTGTTTCTATGTTATTGCCACTCCATGAAACGGGATTCCAAGAAACACCGAGTTTCGGTCCTCAAGGAGAAAATCGAGTTCTACAAGTGTACCACCAACCTCTCCGGAAAGCATGAGTATGCTTCAAGACGAATCTTGATATCTGATGAGCCAAGTTGGAGTCATCAATTCAGCCGTCGTCCATGCCCGTCAACATTCCTTATTGAAATCCGTTTGTGCGATCGTTCTAGCGATATCTACCTGCCCCCTCCATTTCTGCCTTCAGCCTTCCACTCTCTGACTCATACGAGTAAAGTTTTTGGACTATGAGTCGCTGGAACTTTTCTGTAGACACAGATTTTTGACTGAACAAATACTGTATGTAGAGCTTGCCACCAGAGAGGGTGGACGGAACCTGGAATCAAAGGGTGTATTTGTAGTAGAAATAAGCAGTTTGCAGTCGTTCTTCGGGACAAGTTGGACCAATGGTTATCAATACAAGAAGTTATCCACATATCTTTCTACCAGAGCCTCATCAGGGTTTTGATACGGTAAGGGGTTGGTTGTGTCTGTGCAGTGACGATAGGCTACCGGTTACATACGGTATCTTCTGTTTCTGAAGAAGTTTGACATCAGATGAGACTTGTATTCACACATACGGGTGCTCGGCACCCGAACCGACCGAACTTCCAGAAAACCAAAATCTTTTCCTTACGAAGTACGAAGGACAGCGATCTAGAACCTGCATCTCGAAAATTCTATCCTGGCAGTGCCTCGCTTCTCTAACTATTTTCAGTCCTGTACTGTACTCTATACGCGTATTCGTAAAGACGAATCTTCCACCACGCTCGACGTTCCGTTCCGTTTCAAGTCCCCTCCCACCCACTCTATCCCCAACGAATCTGATGATTCATATCAAACAAGCATAACCCTCCCTCTTCGCCGTTCCAGCCCCTTCCTTGTCCATCTTGTATTTTTGGCTGCCAACACCCTTACCTTGGCGGGAGCCTCAATTGTGCATGCATGTCCATCATGTCCACCTTCCCGTATTTGTCCGGGGAAAGGAGCGGGAAGGAAGAAGAGCTTCGGGATGTGATGGGAAGCCTCTCGCCGAAATAGTAAACGAAACTGAGGATCTTCCGTTTGCGTTTATGCGGAGGGGATGCCGATGAGTTGGGGGATGTGGGATGCGTGCGGGTGATTTGCAGGTGAAACGTGGGAGGGGGGATTCTGCTTTTATTTTGTTCTTTTTTGGGTGGTATTTATTTATGATGTGTTGAAGGTACGGGGATACGGTAGCTTGGTTGTTGGACATATTGGAGTTGGGGATTGTGGGGTTGGGTTTTCACTGCATGTGTTGTAGATACCTCCATCTTTTCCTTTTACCGAGACAACTCAAAGGCATTGGATATCCTCATTCTTCCGTGCCACTATAGAGCCCTCAAAGACCTCCAAGTTTATTAAACTAAAACCAGATTCAAGAAAAGTAAGTTGAGGCAAAAAACAAAGTGGCGAATTGTATTGCGTGTTCCTTGGTATCCAATGATTCCTTGATCTCTTCGCCTCCGCCTCCACTATCCTGGGTATGGGCATGGAAAATGAATTGAGTCACCTTGAGGCTAATACAGCATACCTGATCGTGCTGCGGTTTTTTGCTTGTGGTGTTATGCGGAGTTCACATGTAAAGTGGCGGATTATCATTGTGGGAATGCGGGTGGATGAGTCATTTTCTGTCATTGTGAGTTTGTTTTTAGGTTTGGATTTAGATTTGGATTTAGATTTAGATTTGAAAGATCGGTTCTTGGGTGGTGTTTTTAGTTTGTATTATCATTTTGTCGAATCTGGGGATTGGGGGATTGGGGGAGATAGTGTGTTAGTGGGTGATTTCTTGACGAGTGGTCGTGTCTCGGTGATAGTAACTTGTTAGTATAGATTATAGGGTCGGGAGAGGTAAAGTTAATTTGGAGCAATACGCATTTGTTAAGATTTGTTGAATTTTGTATATTATACTATCTTATATCTTAATCTAAGTTTCTTCTTTATAAGTGTATTTCTTATGGGTATTATTTTCTATCTTGTATTTACTACAAGTTGGAAACAGCGAAGTCGAGACGAGAGAGTTCCAGGTAGTTCTTATATTATTTATATCTATTCTGTCTAATATGTTTTTAAGAGCGTATAAGTCTTACCTGAATAATTATTTTCAAGTGAATTGCAACTATTACACTATATAACCTCATGGGAGGATAACAAATCTCGCGAGTAACTATCACGTAACTGAGGTTAGGCATGCATCTAACCTCAAAACGTTAATAGCAGGTTCACTAGGATGTATCCTCTTTGCTTAAATTTGGATTTCGCTACGGCACATAGTACCTTCGCTTTCTTTCCACTGTCATATATCAGATCCACACATCAAAAGTCACTATTTCCTATTTCCTCGCGAAGATATTATTCAACACCGCGGAGTAAAGAAATATCTTTACCACCACCCAACCAGCTCTTTCACCTCAGACAAACCCATCCCATCCCAAGCACGACAGCCTCTAGTTCTAGTCCACACCCCGTGCTCATGACGATAAAACGTACAATCAACAACCCATCTCACAAATTCCACAATCTGACTCCAGCCCCAGCCCGGAGCCGTGGCAGTGTTAAAGTTGATTTCAAGAATGTATTCTGCATTCATGGGATCGTAGTAGGATGTTCCACCCCGAAGACGTGTTGTATAGGCGAAGCGAGGGGGCTGGCCGCTTGCGGAAAGGGCGTGTGAGATGGTTGCAAAGGAGAAGTCGGTTGGACTTCTGTAGATCATTTGATTGGCGCGGACTTGGTAGTTTTCTATTGTCGAAGTGAGAGGCAAGTGTTGGAAATATAGTGGTTGGGGATTTGGATGGTAGATATAAAGGAAGGCGGGACTGGTGAGGTAGGCGCGGAAGAAATCCCGGAAGTAGAGGCAGTCCGTGACTTGGATTAAGTCGGTGAAGCGGTTTGCCATATTGGGTTTACTGGGCTTTAATTTTGTGACTTGGGTGCGAGTATTGTAGGGAATTGTTGGAGTTAAGTTCATAGATGCGGATGAGGCTGTTCTTGTACTCGCTTAATAGCTTGATCAGAGATTAGAGTAGATTCTACTAGATCTATATACTAAAGAATACCGCAACTGGTCAAGTGAAACCAAGCCGTTTATCCATTACAAACGCGCGTCTCACTTTCCATTATCTATGCTCTGCTTGATTTCGCTTTCCCTTTGTGTTCTACAAAAACAATATCATCACCACCATCTATTCCATTCCTTAACCTCATGCCTACTCCCACATTCGTACAAAGGTTCAGAATACCGCTATTTCTTCCACCAAGGTCCATTCTCATGACAACAAAAAGAAGCCCCAATAACCCATCTCACAAAGCACACAACATTATGGTACCCTTATAGGTGGGCTGTAGGTGTGTTAAGCTTGATCTCCAAAACGTACTCACAGTCATTTGCGCCGGGGTCACCGACCAGGATTGAAGAATAATTGAAAGGCGGAAGAAAAGTATAAGTGTTCATAAAGTAGGTCGATGGGGTAGAAATGCTAAGGCGCTGGAAATAGTTGAGGAAGATAGGCAAATTGACAGGAGGAAATGTAGAATACGAAGGGGTCTCGAAGGGAATTGCCCATGTACATGCGGGTTGCCATGCTGATTTTTATGCGTTTCTTCGTGTGTGGATATTAAGAACGTTTGATCTTGGCTTTGGACTGTGTTATTAGATGGAGCTGATCTTTCTCTTTCAATGAGTCTGTCTTGTTTCAGCTTATACAAAGCAATATATCACAGACTCTACTTGGTCAGCTTACTGGAGAAAACAAGTTTAAGAGAGGCGGGCTTTACTCTGTACACCCCTGAGTTATAAAAATATTATCCTAAAGACCTTACATAACTAAATCAACTATACGAATAGTTTCAATAATTAATACTTTTCACTCCTTACTAATCCAGGTAAAATAGGATAATTAATCAAGTTGTGCTAGACTTTTGGTATAACGGCTTTTGATAACGTGTACACACCTGAGTTATAAAAAGAGTATTATCCTAAAGATCTCACACAACCAAAACAATTCTACGAATAGTTCAGAATAATTGTTACTTTTCATTTCTTATTGTGCTAGGTGAAATGGGACAATTGAGTTACTTGTGCCAGACTTTTGGTATAATAACTTATGATAGCGTGTACAGAGCAGTGCCCGCCTCTCTTACAGAGTAGTGCCCGCCTCTCTTACCACTGCATACAAAAGGTAGCAATAACCAGTGAACCAATTGCCCGAGGAAACCCTTTACGAAAGTTTTGATGGAAAAGACCCGATCAATTCATCTTCTACGCTTCGAAAGATACTGTAAGAACTAGAACTCCCTCGCTCCTCAAGCGAAGAAATAAACTGTTTCGACTAACATAGGTAAACTAGAAAGCAGTCAGATCTGTCGTTCTAGATATTTCATATAACGTTATCACATGTGCAAGTGTTAACTGTCTAAGTTGGGTCGACTTTCTCATATTCACAATATTGAAAAATCTGCCGATGTCTGTTTTTGTGCCTGATATTTCTTAACTCAGAAATCGGCCCTCGTCCGGTCATACTCCTCCAATCGTCTCTCGAATACCTCAATCTTTCCTTCTTCCGGCATATCTTTTGATTCTTTCACCACATCTCAACTCGTTCCTTGACCCGATATTGTCCGTTTCTGTCTGCAGGCTGTAGTCTTACCCAACTATCGCTCTGCATGGTATAAGACTCTCTGAAGACTCTTCTCACAAACGACACAAGGCGGTCCCATGTCCAGTTAATGGCTTCGTCATCGTTGAAATTTATCTCGAAATCGTACTTTTTGTTGTAGAGACCGCTTGTTTTGCAGCTCAGAGAAATAGAATAAGCGTAGGCTGGAGGTTCATGTTCACGCTGTGGTTGAATTCCATATTGAGCTGGTTGTGCAGCTGGAGAAGCATGTGTAGTTGTCTGTAGAACAAGCTAGACGCAGGAGTTCTTCAAATGGTGCGGTATGGAAATGCTCATGGTCCAAGGTAGTTGGCCTGCCGCTGGGCGTGGGTTGAGGAACCAACGGCGCTGCGGATCTTCTGGGGGAAGAGGGAAGTCGCCCCATTTGATGTAATAGAGTAGCTCATTCCGCTCAAATCTGAAATTGAAGTCGTTGTCCGTGATGCTGGCTTTCTGCTTGTGAGTTTTCGCAGGCGTTTTGGACGGGGTTTTGTTGTCGGAGTATCACTAGGAGTGTACAAGGACTATTCTAGGATACGGTTGAGATTGATCGTAAGGAGCGAACAGACTGAAGGCTAGCTATTATTTATACTCGACTAGAATTCAGTCCCTTCCCGGTTCGGAAACTCCTACCCCGCACTCCTATTCACTAAGCGAAAGCCTGCATATTCACCAATTCATTCATACCCCTACATTCATGAAGAAGCACAATTCGAAGAGATGTTTGAACTCCGGGGAATAGGTGCCCTCTTATGCCATACTGAGTGAATGTGCTTGGAGTAAGAAAGCAGCATATATGTTCCGTTGGAACGATCACGCATTTCACTTCATAGCTGACTCTTATACTTTACGAAAGTTCAAAACAGTTATGGCTTATTTGAACCTCAAAATTTCACGTTGACGGGCACCAGGAGGTGCAAGAGCTTGTGGTTGACTAGGTATGGTAGAAAACTATCGTCTTTGTACTTTTCTTCCGCCACCGGGAGCCTGAAGAATAAAACAGTTGTCGGAGGCAGATTGTCAGAATCCTCGACTCCAAAACCTCCGATGGTAGAAGGCGAATGAAAAACAAAGGGCAAAGGAATGAATATATCTTAAACATGTAAGCTCACTTTAGCAGCTTTTCTACTATTCAATGAACAATAAATCTTACGAGGCATATCATGATCTTGGAATTAGATATATATCATTGTTCTGCCACTAGATCAATAACTAATCACCAATACAAGTCTTCTTTCCATTATTCAAACACAAACACGATTAATAGATCAATTCTTCAGGCACCCCCTTGGCCCAGAGGTTCCCAACCATCATTAATTCTCAACGAAGATTTCTCACTCAACCCTTTCTTTAATATTACAGCGATATGGTGCCCCATCTCGAGTTTCAGGACTATAGCGAACTCTCTTCCACGAGCCAACATTCTGCTCTCTCTCAAAGTAAAGCTGTAAAACCTCCCTGACGAATTCTGCTTTCCATTGCCATCCCCAGCTTGTAACGTCTTCTCCGTCGTAAGTGAAATCTATCGTGAGAGTGTAGTCACTCCAAGAGCCGCAGGGTCCCCAATTATTTCCCCAATTTACATTGGGATGCTCTGGCTCCAAACCATTCGGTTTCATTTCCCTGGCGTAACTATTAAAGCGTATCCTAAAGGTATATCGAGTTGTAATTTCGGGATTGTCATGAAAGATATCGATAAGATAAAAGAAGTGGTTGTAATTCGAGGTAGCAGAGTTTGGAGCTTGAATGACTTCGTCCCAGCCTGGTGAATCTGGGCCATTGACGATATTGTGGCGCTGACAAAATTTGGGGGAGAAGATGAATGTCAACAGATTGTCTCGGAGTGGACTTTTATAGAGGTCCTGTTGCGAGGAAGAGTTCGCCATGGTGTCATCGAAGAGTTCCAAGGGGTTTCAAGTTCAGTACTTGTTGCGGATTAAAGGAGAGAACTCTTCAGACAGAGTTACAGTTCGGCTGTAAATATTCCAAGATAACGCTAGTTTGGCTCGTGGGAAGTGAATGAATAGGAGATAAGCTCAACAGTCTTGAGCAAATTAAATATCATGATGGCTAGTTTACTTGTGAGACCTAAATTATCTGTCGATGACTCTCATAGTTATACAGAACATCTATATTTGTATGTTGCTTGGAAGTCAAATATAAATGACGCCGTTCTAGGCAGGCAAAGGGCCAATGAATACATCACAAATAGCAACATAAAATTTGTATGATAGTAGTCGGTTACACCAACACGATACTTCATCATGACAATTCTTCACTCTCTAGTATCTAGAGAAAACTATCGTATACATCGGAGCAAACATTACCGCCCGTACCTCCAACAAAAAATGACTCATAGTTAAAAATTATTTCATTCGGCTCGCTCTTGAGAAAGGATGGTTGATATCTTCATGGGGAGATGGCAATAGAAGTAGTATTAATCAATCAGGGGAGACATGACACAAGGTAGAGCAGGTCTTACAGCGGTCCAGATACAAAATTTAGGAGCTAAGGTGAGAGCGGGATCATGTTTATTCAAAGGCCAAGACCATTTCTTCTCTAGCCCTCAGCCAACCTCAATTGTTTGCAGATGCTGCGAATGAATTTCGCTTTTTCCTGAAACGCACAATTCGCCATTTCCTACAATCAATACTGTGGCCTTGAAAATGTTGTCCAACTGTCATACGAAACGGAAACAAGTAAAGGGATGAGTAGCTAATCATGATTAGGATCCACTTCGTCCAAGTTTTCTCCCGAGACACCTCCTTATCAGGAGAGAGCCAAGGACTTCTAGATTTTCTCTACATAGACAGAATACTTGAATGTTTTAAAAATTGCTATTTAGTGCGTCAGTCTTGTTAATTTGCTTTTGAAGTCAGAGGCAGAGGGTCCGGTGGGGTGGTAATCATTGTGAAAGGATTGTGGACGATCTGATCCCGAACAGAATAATATATCTCTGGAGAGATGACATAACCCATGAAAGAGCAAGACGTTATCCTATATCAGAGGACGCATATTTATTGCGCGGTAACGTTGTTTTCTATGGAATTGCACCATTCAAAAACCCTCCGTATTGCAATCCCAATTTTCAACCATTTCGTTATTCCTGCGTTATCTACACCTCTTCCTCCAAAACAGAAACCATCAAGATATATAAAGATCCACTACCAGAATATCTGGAGAAGATTTTGAATAGAGGAACAAATACCTTAATACCAGCCTCCCACAGACAGCCTCCCACCGCACATTTAATTCTTCAAAGAGGAAAGCTAATAATCACGTAGCATGTGAATACAAAGTAAAGCTCTAGCGAAGACCAGAGAAATCACGAGTATTACAGCAGGTCTCCTTCTTTCAAACGTAAGAAGCCCAATCGACAACAAATCCTTCCTCGACAGCAAAAAACGAACCTCCCACTCACCTAACAGCACTTAAGTGACAGAAGCTACAGATATCCAGAAATCAACAATCGTAAATCACATCCCCCATGCGTAGATTCTACCAAAGGCCATCTCACAATCTACACATCGCTAACCGAGGGACTAACGTTCCTTGTTACCATCCTGAATATCGCCGTTATCTACACAAACTCTCGCTGCGGCCATACTTAAGGTGCTCGTCCACGGGGTCAATTTCATGGCTATGATAAAGAGAAAATAGATATGAAATAATGGTTTTGAAGATCGACATAATAATCTGAGGTAAATTCAACGAGCGATCCTGGATGTTAAATACCTCTGAAGCCAGCAATAACCTCTCCCATTAAAACCTTAATAATTAAATTGGATGGTGGATAAAACCAGACACCTATCAAAAAAGCATCTCGAATTTGGCTGTGCTACGGTTGTTTTTAGTTAGATATCGAATCCTCTATATCATGTAGAAGGCGACTGTGGTGGTATATATTCTCGGTAATTTCGTAGGCGATTGATTATCAAGACTCTCCAAATTCCCAATTTAGCCAGATATTGATGGCTTAAACCCCATGTTCTCAAATCCCTTCTTTTCCCCTCTTCAAACTTCTGCTTGTTCTTCTTTCTTTGGAGGATCCATCCAATCCGTGTCTTTGTATTCTCAAGAAGATCGATAGGATGGCTCAAGGATTACGAGAGCTAACTCCCCGCGATGGCCATGTATCGACTACCAGCAACATGAACACTCAAGCGAACATTTCTGTTGTCGAATACTGACCTAGCGAGGAATACATTCGCTTGGGGGCCATCAAGTTGAGTTCCACATTGAGATTAGCGGCTGAGCAGAAAAGAAGGCGAAAAACGAAAACGAAAAGATATCACAGCATCAATATCTTTACCACATCACCCACCCACAGAATCCAACGAGAGCAGATGGCAAAACACTACGCAACACATAGAAAGGAAAAGTGTATTGAAATCTCACAAACTCCCATCGCCATCTATCTATCGGCTCCCTGTCCACCCCTCTTTCCCTTTCCCCCACATCTCTCCCCACCGCTCCATCACACAGCAAAAATCGCAAAAGCCCAAAAGAAACCCAAGGAAAAATCACACCCGATTCAGTTTTATGTACAACCACGACGCTTCAAAGTCAACAGCCATCTAAGATGCTTTTGTATGTTCGTGTGTTCTCGACTCGATGCCGAAGCGAAAGACCCCTGCGATGCCCTACGGTGAGGGGATATTATGATTTGCTGTCTGGTTCGGCGAGGATACCTTCGACTTCTAATCTTCTTCGTGCTTCTTCGAGGGCCCAAGTTTGTATCCTGTTGAGGGGCTACATTAGCTTCTGGTTTCTTCCAGATTCAATGTTGTCTCTATTCAAATACACCCCCGATCCATCCCACATCTACCCCTAACACATCCCGTTCCATCGCACTTCACCTCTCCCCATTCATCACCCAATCGAAAAACCTCACATGTACTCAAAAGCAAACTTCGCGGCGAGAAAAAAAGAAAGAGGGACAACTCACGAAGTATCAGGCTTAAAAGCATACCCAATAACCCCCAAACCAAGACTCCCAAAGAAGCCATAAATCCAGATGTTTTCCCAACCCTCCTTTTCCGCCTTCTCACCCGGCTTCACACCAAACAGCCATCCACTAGGAGGATCGTAGTGATCCGCGTGGTCGGCGGACCGTTGTATCGTGGTACTCGTAAAGGTTCTTGTGGCGAGCGACTGGATTGGCATCGCCCTAGCTTGAGAGATGGCGCGCGCTGCGGCGGTGGGGGTCTGAGTGAGGAGACGCATCGTGTTGGTATGGATTGTGATGTATGGTGCGTGGTGGGGGTTGAGGGCGGTATGGTTCTCTGCCGTAGGGTTTTCTCGTCGATCGTTCGGAGACTCGGGCGGGGACGGGGGTGAGGCAATTGAGTCGCAGAGGGCACAATTCTCGATTGCTTCTTTATCAGTGCGAGGGAAGGTAGAGGTCCTCGTCGTTGGGAAAGGGACGATGCTGTGGTCGTCGTTGTGGTGGCGGGTATGACTGGACCTTTGAAAGCTAGCTGTGCTGTCTTGCTTGGGGATGAGGTTGAGGCGGAGTCGGGATCGGGTTCGCTTGCGGTGTTAAGCGCCCCACTTGGGTGACTGAATCGGTTTGTGGGGGAGGAGGAGAAGGTTGCTGGTAATGGATGTCATGATAACCCCATCTTAACAATTGGACAACCGAGTAGAGGGAGAGCTTTTTGCCTTTTTATTAAACCCAAAATTTCCAGGATCATGACCGCACTTTTCCTCTTCCAAGTTCCCCTCGAGTTTCGACGAGCTCTCTTCTCTCCAACGTTCCATAACAACCATCTCCCACTCGCCGTCCCAACAACATTGTCCTAGCCCCATCTAACCGAAGATGTGGTTACCGAATCTAATATCAATAATCCAGATCAAGGTAATCCATGCCATGATACGAAATCCTCAAGGAAATGCCTCACCCCTCCAATACAACAAGTACCAGAATCTCAATATCCTCAGACCCCCACCTTTTCTAAACCCTCACTTCCTCACCTCCCTTCTTATTCATCCCCGATTTTTCATATCTTTCCCTGCCCCTATTCCCTTGAGCAATAAACCCCCCACCCACTCTAACCTCTTCCCCCGCCATTCTTTCCGAGCAATCATCGTTCCCAACTCCTCCGAGCTCACTCACCCATATATTACCAGTACCTGATGAAAGAAAGCCCTCACTTCCCAAGCACAACAGGCGCTAGAATCCCTCCTCCTCCTCCCCCACTTCCCCTATGATCTCCCCTCCCACTTCCCCTCCCCTCCCTATCCCCCAAAACCACCGGTCTAGGTTTCCAAATCCCCCCCAAATTCCCCAAAACTCCCATCCGCAGTCCACTATCCCTCTTCCTCTCCACCAACCTCTCCTTCTCCCTCCCAAACGCACTCAGACTCTCAATCCCAGGTTCATCTACATGAGCATGCCTATGATTACGAGTAACTTGACCCGTCTCATGCTGGAGATCATCCAATCTCACGTCCTCGCCTCCGCCTTTCCCCATCTCACTCGGCCGAGGGTTAGGATCGGTATCTGGATGTCCACTAGGATGCAGAGATGGTGTATCTGCTTTTCTTTTGGAGATGCAGGGGCCCATTATATGGATGTAAGGTTGTGGGTGGGCTGGATGGTGCGAATATGAAAGTGATGATGTGATGATGTGAGGACCTGATATGGGGGTGTATTTGTGGAATTCCGCTATTAATTCAAGAGTTGATGAAAGACGAGTAGATAGACGAACGACACGATATCGAATATCTTCCTCGACTGCTTTGCCCCCGAATATCAAAGCCAGAGAGCTAGAAAAGACGACGGGCCGAATAACCAGTCCCCGACTGACTGGACGTAGATACAGATACCTCGATAGATAGGTAGATAGATCGTACCGAGCGAGTGAATTATTCATAGAAATATCATATACCTTCAAGGTAAGAACGCAGGATTCAAGAAGAACAATACTTCACCTTCTAAACCCAAGCTGTACAGTCCAGGTATAAATTCAGAGTCAAAGTAAACGCAGCAATAGAAACTCGCCACCTGATCCCGCATCTCATGTGCCCAATCCTGGCCTAGACAGTACAGTAAAAACCCAAGTGTGACGACAACACACCGACTACCTCCACGAATCAGAACTCACCACAGATGCCAAGTCACGAGAAGTACATATCAAAGTCATCACCTAATAACTCACTCGGTCACATCAAACAAGAGAGGACGATTCAAATACAATACACGAATTTTACTATTTTGACTTGGGTTTCAGAAATTGGGGAATTCTACTACGCATACACTCCTCTCCTCATCTCCACGCACACCCAAACTCAAGCCAATACCCTCTCTAGAAACCTCCCCAAAGCTAAGCTCACATCCACCCTCTCCATCCAATTCACCAATCACCCAAGAAAATAGTGCCGATGCCTTCCTTCCCAAGCAAAAGCAACCATGTGCAAATATCCATTCATGAATTTCTAATCATCGGTACGGTATTCAGTTTCCACCCCCCACCCGTCCTTCCCACTCGCAATTATCCACAAATTTTTAGGTATTAGAAGAGAGAAAAAGCACCAATACAAACAAACTTGGGGCACCATCTTTTCTCTTCACCAGATGACAGAAGAAAAGAAAATGAGGAGGTAGAAGTTTGCCGCCTGCCCATGTCAAGGAAAACAAATATGAAAAAACGCCATGCGAGGAACGAACTCCAGTGCGCCAGAATGAGGCAAAAATAGAAATGATGAAATTATCTACAATCGATAAAAAAACGAAGAGCTGGTACTGTACACTATCGACAAGGATGATAGGACTGAGTTGTGACGAAAGCCATTAAGCGAGGTTTTAGTTTTTGGCCGTAGAAGAGGGAGCAGGTGATACCTCAGGAACCTGACTAGGAGGAGCGGTAAGATTTTGGGGATCCTCGGTAATGACTGGATCCGATGGATTAGTGCCGGGGTGGATTTCGACATTTGGATTTTGCTCCAACTCCTGACGGCCATTTCCTCGTGGGAATCTCACCGAATCAGTGTCGTTGTAATTTCGTTCAATTGGAGACCATCCGGCTACACTGCCAGCAATAATTCCTGCCATGACAGTGGTTGCGCCTAATGCTGAATTGGAACGAGATCGGTTGCCGCGACCACGTTTGCGGGATTCAGGGGTAGGCTGTGGTGAGCCGAATTGCTCTTCTTGTTGAACTTCGTTATTGGGAGTGTGAGGTGCGGATGAGTTACTTCTGGAGCGAGAACCACTGCGAGAACGGTGAATAATATCGTCGCGGGTCTGTTGCATGGCAAATTTAAGGTTGTTCAATCGACCACCCTTCATCTTCTTGAGGAAGCTCAGCTCTTCCTTGACGTCTGCAAGGGGCTTGGGGAATCGGAATTGTTCTTCCTCGTCGGAAATCGTAAGTTCGGGCTTCTTTGGTCGGTTTCGGATATATTCAGGGATCAATCGAACAACAAGTTCGTCAGGAATGAGACGAATGACAGCTCCGGCTGGAATGGACAATGCTCCAAGAACAACCGAGTATCCCCACTGAGCTCCGTTAAGGCGAACGATACTGAATGCTGCACCACCAACAAAGATGATCATGATTTGGATTCCAACCATGACAACGTTAATGCCCATGAAGAAATAGTTCTTAGTAACACCTTCGAAGATGTTGAACTTGTTATCAAGACGACGGTTGCTATAAGAGAGTCAGTAGACGTACGTACAGTAGATGGATAGGTTATACTTACTTCCATTGGTTAAAGACTTGCATCCAGACAAAGGTATTGAAGACGAGTGTGTTGACCTGGCCAAGTTCACGATCGGAAGTGTACGAGAAAATCTTGTCAGCAGCAAAGTAAAGGATCAAGGTAACGGTAAGTTGGTAAATGGCTTGACCGATGATCATCTTCCACATGGTGACACTGATCAGAGGAGCGGATTTTGGATTTGGTTTGCGGTCCAAGATGCTCTTGGTGGGAGGATCAGTAGCAAGGGCGAGAGCAGCCATGGTGTCCATGATGAGATTGACCCAGAGCAATTGTACAGCAGTTAGAACGGATTCTTCATTGTCGTTGGAAACAGCAGAGATGAATGTAAGGAGGACGGCGGTGATGTTGACGGTGAGTTGAAATTGCAGGAATTTCCTAACCGCATCGTTGACAGCTCGTCCCCACATCATAGCCTTGACAATGGAGTTGAAGTTATCGTCCATCAAGATAATGGCAGATGCCTCTTTAGCAACTTCCGTACCGGCGATACCCATAGAGAAACCAACATCTGCGGTCTTGAGAGCAGGAGCGTCGTTGGTACCATCACCAGTAACAGCGACAGTCTCACCGAGTTCCTTCAGGCGCTTGACAAGAATACGCTTATCCTCGGGGCTGGATCGGGCAAGAACTTGCAGGCGAGGGATAGCTTGGTCCATCTTTTCTTTACTGAGTTTTCGGAAGGTTGGTCCCTCCATGATGAGTCCACCAGGAGTGTAGATACCACACTCGGTGGCAATTGCTCGGGCAGTAACCAAGTTGTCTCCAGTAACCATACGAACGACGACACCAGCCTTTTGGCAGATTCTGACAGCCTCTGGAACACCATCACGAAGAGGATCCTGAATACCCACAATGCTCAAGAGAACCATTTGTTTAAAGATATCATCAAAGACAACATCGCCATCCACGGTGCGCGCACCTCTCGCTGGCCATTGTTCAAAGTCACGATAAACCATAGCGATGGTACGAAGAGAACGAGAGGCGTAGTTGTCGATCAAGCCAAGTAGAGTTTGTCGGTTTTCATCGTTAATCGAGGCAGCAATTGGCTCCTTGGTTGGGTCTCGAATGACGGTAGAGCACTTTTCCAAGAGAATTTCGGAAGCTCCCTTGACATAAAGACGGTGTTTGCCATCGTCAAGTTGAACCACCACGCCCATACATTTGCGGCCGGAGTCGAAAGGAATAAGTTGAACGATTTTGCAGTTAGATCTCTCTTGGTCAACTGGGCCCATTCCGAGGTGTTCCTTGGAGAATTCTAGAAGAGCAGTCTCGGTCTTGGAGCCAACGAAACTTTGCACTCCATCCACTTCTCCTTCAAAGGCGGTTGAGTTGATGACGATGGATTGCATGAGTGCCTTTTTGACCTCCGAGTGAAGAGCCGAAACGACTTCTTGAGCTGGGACATTCTCCACAGTGACCGGTGATTGTTGCTTGCCCTTTTTGTCGGATGGCTCCGAATCAGCAGGCGCAACGGTTCCACCAAAACGTGAACTAGTACCGATAGTTCCGGCGACAACCTTCATCTTGTTTTGTGTCAAGGTTCCGGTCTTATCAGAACAGATAGTGGTAGCATTACCCATGACTTCGCAAGCCTTGAGATGCCGAACCAAGTTGTTCTCCTTCAACATACGAGTCGTTGCGAAAGCCAGGGCTAGAGTGACCGCGAGAGGCAGACCTTCGGGGACAGCCACAACAACAATGGTCACTGTGACAATGAAGATATTCAAGAAATCCTGACCCTTCTCGGATGGCGTTCCAGGGTTTTTTGGCAAGTGCGCAAGAAACTTGATGAACAAAACAATGAAGAGCAAACCACCTGCAGATGCACCCAACTTGGCAATGTACTCGGCCAAGGTGTTGAGTTTGGATTGCAGAGGTGTGACTTCAGGATCCTCACGAAGAGACATCAGAGTCTTTCCATAGCTTGAGTTGACTCCAGTGGAAGTGACCAAGAAAGTACCAACACCTTCCGTAACTTGTGCACCAGATAGGATGAACGGATCGAGCTTGCGAAGACTATCGTGGTTTTCGATTGCCGCATAGACAGTGTCTGCAGGGGTTTTGCGAATGATGTCAGATTCTCCAGTGGTTTGAGATTCATCGCACTTGACATTGTGTCCTTCAATAAAAATCCCGTCAACTGGAATCATATCTCCGGGTTCCAAGTGCATGACATCTCCAACCAAGACGTCAAAAACTGATACTTCAATAGTCTTACCCGATCGAATGACATTGACATCGCGATCTTGCTTCTTCTTGTTCAATTTCACGAATTGGCGTTCCTTTTGGTAATCGTTCAAAGATCCGACCACTACCACAATAAGAATAGCTGCAATAATTGCAACACCTTCAACCCATTCGATCTTTGCTGCGCCTGGCTTGTGTTCGGCACCGAATGTTTGATACAATCCAATAGCCAGGGAAATTGCTGCAGCGACCGAGAGCAGAATCAGAACTTTATCGTTGTAGGTAATCCACATCAGCTCGAGCAAACTTTTGCCCTTCTTCACGGGGAGTCGGTTATCGCTGAAAACTCGTTTACGGTCAAAGAAGGAATCGCCTGATGCTGATCTCCGAGGCGTGGTTGGTGAGGAATCCTTGGAAGACACTCTTGTTGCGGGTGTCTTGGAATCGTCACCATGCACAGTTCGTGTTGCGGCCTCCTTTGCCTGTTCGAAAGTTACGGTTCCATCCAAATCTGCCTCGTCCACACTCAAACCAGCTTTTCGATCCGATCGCAATCCCTTTTCCAAGCCAGCCAAACCTCCAAGTGCATAAAATGCCGATAAACTCTTTGGGTTGATCAACTTATTCAACAGTCCGGGAGTGTAAGCGAAGCTGTTATCTTTTCGCTCAAAATCTCCTTCTGTGCCGGGGTCTGCGTCCAAGGCCTCTGGGTCATTCATGATTTTATCGTTTCCCGGAACATCTCCAACCTTGTCCTTGTCGGCTTGCGTTCCATTGGCGAATGTCTCTCCACTGTACGCTGTACTTGAATGATTTCCTTCATCTGACTCAATGGAGTTTTGTCTGGATCTTAAACCTGGAACGGATAAATATGCACCCCCTTTCTCTCCTCCTCTCGACGTCGGTGAAGAAACATTATGTGGTGAGGTTGGCCGACTCTCTCTGCTGTCAAAGGATCCTGATGGTCGTAGTTCGGGTACTGATATGCGGCTCGCGCCACTTGGTGTAGTTGAATGGTGTGGTCTATCACCTCCTGCTCCGTCGTTGTTGGAAGGACTAGCTGGGTCTCCCGAGAGAGTTGTAGGTGATGATGACATGTTTTTGAGAGCAACTGCATCCGCGTCCATATCTTGTCCTGAATTTGGATTGCTAACTGCAGAGGTGTCGATGGTAATTGTCGGTCTATATTGACAAAATAGTTAGCGAGGCTGGCTCAGATATAATCAATCACCATTCAAGGCATGGCCACTGGGGATGAGTGGGTTGGCTACGCACGCTCTTTGCCTCCGTCCAGCTGGACTAGGCGATGGTGAAGGCGAGACGCCTCCAGGAGCTGACATTGTGGAGGTTGGAATCAAGATTTCCTTGAGTTTGACGACTGTCTAGACTTTTGTGACTTTCACAGCCCGAGGCGCAGAGCCTTGGCGAGTATGGATGAGCTGGTAGTGAGTACTCGTCGTCTGCATCTGACCAAGGCTGTGTTGAATTTGGTGAGAGCGCAAAGGTGGTAAAAGGGGAAGAGGTTACGAGGTGACTAGGCTGGGAAGTATATAGGTTAGCCAAGGGCCTCTGGGGGATGCTCTGGGGATCCTCTGTGGATGATGGTAAACAAGACTTTTTGTCCAGTGAGGCCAAGCCATTGGACTGGGGCAAAGTTTTGCAGGTAGCCTTGGCTGATTGCTGCTGGCGAATTGCTTGTCGGGTTGGGTCGCGTCGTGCCATGCCATGCCATGCCATTGCCATCACCATCACAGAGGACCAAGGCAGTTGTTTGGATGGTGATTCTGAGGGGATAGGGAGTGTGAGTGTCAGCTATTCTTACCTTTGTCTCTGCGCTTGGGAGTCTCGAATTGATGGTGAATCTGGGGAGAGGTTGAAGTCTGTCGTAGTGGTGGTCGCAGGCGCAGTCAGTCAGTTCTTTGTCTATCTCAATCGGATCCTAAGTTAGAGGGCGAGGGGACTACCGTGCGAATCAGCGGTGATTGTGGATGTTGTGAAGGAGAAAGAGGATCGCAATCGTAGCACATTCCATACACGGTCGGTCGGTGGAAGAACGAATAATTCCTACACTGCTGTGCCTGTCGTTGTCTCTGTAAGATAATACAGAGCTCGGTACACTCTCTACCAATGGTGCTGGTACTGGGCTGGTGCTGAGCTGGGCTGCTGGTCAGTTTGCTGGCAGTGACAGTCACAGTGGCAATGGCTGCATTGACGTGGGAGCAATGAATCTCGCTGAAAGGCCCGCCAGTGTCTTGAGATTCCTGGTGTTTTCTGCACAAGCCTCGACACTCCAGAAGGTCGGAGATGGGCCGGCCAAAGTAAAAAGAGCTCACACAGATCACCCAAAGGTCCCACCCCTCCCCTGCACCACTTCCACATAATCCCTACCTTGCAGCTTGACTAGCGCCAAAAACGAGGCTGTGTAAGAAGCGGCCGCCGACAGGCAAGAGACAGGCCAATGAGACCCTTCTGCCATTCACATCACCCTCGACTCGGGCCATTCTCCTCTAGCTTCTCTTAGCATCGAGGAGCGCCTAGGGAGCATGGAAGCGCCACCAGGGCGAGCGGTGATGCTCTCTGCGCTGAGTCGGATTCATCGTCGTGACTCGCAGTAGCAGAATCAACATCAACTCAGTGTACGGAGATACTGTAGTTGGATTGGGTTTGTACGCCGCCGCCAGTCGATTAGGTTGATGGCCCATGATGGGGCCCTAGTCTCTGGGCAGCGGGTGACAGGCCGTAGCGAGGGCCGCGAAGCCTATTTTGGTTGTTTCTACTTCTCAGGCCGGAGCCAGACCCGCTGGCAGGCATGGGCGGGCATGGACTAGCACTTACCCGCATTACGGACCTCGAGCTTGGAACTGACTGGAACTGGAACTGGAACTGGAACTGGAACTGGAACTGGAACTGGAACTTGAAGCACATGAAATGGCAGGTGCAAGTGCAAGGCAAGTCAATCACCAACTGCAGGCGCCAGCCAGTGCCAGCTCAGCGTGTAAAGTTTCAACGCCAACTCATCCATTCAATTGACTCCATCTCCAAGACTTCCAAAGCCGCCGACCCAGCAAAGAAGCTTCTCTGACGACAACACAAGCCGGCCGCCCAGCCAATTATTTATATTTGTTTGGTTTGAGATGCATGATGCCCCTTTTATTTATAATTAGCGAAGGTCGTTGTTTATCTTGATTTCTCCACCACTTTCCCATCTACCGAGACAATAATTTATGAATTAGTGCCCAGAATATGCCCATCTGCACGACGGGATCCAGGTTTTATAGAAATTGGGTGTATATTTACGCCAATTTCTATTTCTCGCTCTGCAGACTTACCGGAACGAGTACGTACGAAGTACGTCTACGCATCTAAGGTGCTGCTGCTCTAGACCAATAGACGCCAATCCCTCGTACTTGTGCATACCTACCTACCTACAGTCCGACGACTTCAACGTAGTTCTCTCTAGCCCGTTACATATCCCGTACGCCTGATTTGTATACCTAGGTAAGCACTTAGTACAAGACTTTGACACATCTCTGTATTGTACACAACTGTATCCCTGGTGATACTTGCTACTGCAAAACTACGTGTGATGTATCTCAACTTCCTCTGAATAACTCTTACTTGGCCATGCAAGCCTCGTGGTTATTCATCTCCCTCGAAAACGATATCACCACTTAGCAAGCGAGACTCCGACTAGAAATCCTTCCTCAGGACCCGACTCCGTCAGATTCAGACCGCTCATTGGTAAGCTGGTCGTCAGCGCAATTCTCCAGACGCCACACAGAATATTCCCCGACATCTGCATCTCTCGAGTACGGAGTACAGTACGAGTAAGTAAAGAGTAAGTCTTAGGCGGTGAGGTGCAAGCCTGATGACCCAATTGGAAGAGGCATCATTACAACGCATCCTCACCCGGCGATTAGTTGTACACTGCTCACTTTACACCATACAAAGCCCTTTTCATCTACTCCGTACACTGACGGTGAAACGTTACACCAATCAGAAAAGGATGATGGTTGTCATCAACTTCAAGCTGCCACGACATGGGATCATTACCATTCATCGTGTCATCTCCCCACAAAGCATCTGACTGACGGAGCCCAAGAGCATGTCCGGATTATGTGATCTCAACGTGCCTGCCGTTCGCACATCTTACTGATCCTCTTCTATTCGGCACTTTGGACGCGGTGCATGTGGATGAAAAGGCAAACGAGGCAAATGCTTCCAAAAACCGGAAAAGGGCAGGTTGTAACGATGAGCACGAGGCTGGGTGCAGAAACATCTGGCATCGAAGCACCAAACAAACCCTCGAATCATCGAGGTACCCGTCAACAATCTGATCGTCACACCCCAATTCCAAGGAGCGACATTTCTTGCTTCGCGCTGCCCCGCCCTGCCCTGCCGAGAAAACGCTCCCGAAAACGAAAATGTTGCACCTGGAATTTCGCACCTGGAATTTCACACCCGAAATTCCTAATCTTCCTCCTATCTCACGCTTCATCACCTTCCTTCATCGTGCAAAATCACCGTCCCAGCACCCGGGCCGAGTTTCTCTTTCATCTGTTCGCCAACGGTTTACCCGCTGGTCTCCAGCAATGCCCCCCTTGGCGTCTTGGCTAATAACACCACTTCCAATGTCTTCTTCGCCTTCCAGATCCAGGAACAGAAGAAAACCAACCTCACAAGCAAAACTTCGTCACGGATAGATGGCAAACTACAGGTGAACTCACTAACAAGAAATATCCATGTAGAAATCCGAGACGAACTTCACAGCCCACTTGGGAGAGCTGCACGCACTGTAGGCCAAAACATGTTTCGACCGTACGGCACTAACTCACATCATCTTAGTGGGATGGGTAAAGAGGCACAGTCGAGATTAGCGAGAGTGGGTTGAACGACAGGCAGATCTGCAGGCACTTATGATCATGGTCTTTTCGCCTGCGTGATGGAGATAGGGGGTTAGTCCATTGGATGTAGGTGCTTACTTACAGCTTACCCGTATCACCCTTTTTCTTTGTTGGTGGTTACGCAACGTCAAATGTGCTTGAGGGGGCTGAGTATATTGCGTGGTCCTTACCATGTTTTTTTCCCTTCCCTTTCTTTTCTCAACAATTTTTTCGTTTACTATACTTTTAATCGCTCATTACTCTGTGTGATTTGACACGCGGTTTGTCGGTCATGTTCTGTCGCCTCCCACATGCAAGCCGCTCCACTTTATGGGTTTTTAGGTTAGGGTATGAGGCTGAGGCGATACTTTCGACAATCGCCTCTCACTAAATGTCTCATGTGGGATCCCGTTGAGATTTTGAGATATTCATTCGAATGTTTCCTCGCTTAAATTGATTTGGAAGCTATCAAAGTATGGAATCGTATACTGTAGCGTCGTCTTTTTGGTTACTTCTTTAATTATCTTTTTTTCGGTTTCGGATGTTATATATACTCTACCAAGAAGTTAGGAGAGTGATCATGATAGGATGTAGTTACGAAAGATTTAAATACCAATCTAGGAGGTGTTAAATCACTCGAAGTCCAAAAATCATTACTTGTATATACCTGGAACTTGAGCTCAGCGTGACGTAATGAGTAAGAAACCTGGTCATTGCTCCGTACACGCTATCAAAAAGTCATTATGCCACAAGTCTGGCACAAGTAAAGCAATTGTCCCATTTTACTTTGGTTAATAAGGAGTGAAAAGTATTAGTTGTTCTAAACTATTCGTATAATTGATTTAGTTGTGTGAGGTCTTTAGTATAATAATATTCTAATAACTCTAGCGTGTATAGAGTAATGCCCGGCTCTCTTACGCGTTATCTTCACTACCTTACTACATTATATAAGAAAATGCTTGTAAGAACATTACGTGACGAGTAACATATTATCTTTACTAGGTTAATACTTTACAAAATAAGATTCTTATGGGAACCCGGCGAAGTCGCTAATATACCATTTTCGTAGACCTCACTCTCCATTTCAAATATCCAATCCAAGGTTCCCGAAAATTGTTCCGGTAGTAGATTACCCTGTCACGAGGCCTGATTGAAAGAATGTATTGAGAAATGGAGGTGTTAAGGCGGAGTTCGCTTATCCTGTAGGGTTGTAAGGGTTTGTAGAGATTTGTAGTGTTTAGTAATTTCTTTTTGTTTCATGTTTTAATGAAGAGGGATTTCGTGGGGGTGTTATTTGGTGTCGAGGACTTGTTTGGTTTTTAGAATAAAGATATAGGATATAGGATATATACGGTTTAGAGGTTATTATATTATTTAGTTTTAATTTCTTAACAGAGAGTAATTATATTTTAGTACCCTTATAGCGAATCTTTAATATAAAGATAGGTTAAGAGGGTAAGGTACTCGGTAGATGATTTACTAATATCTGTCCTCGCGATTTAGAGTAGACTTTATTGTTGAGATTGGTGGGTTTTTATTATTAGTTAAGTTCTACTAAGTCTTGTTTTTTTATTTTTTTTTATTTTTCAGGTAAGTTGAACTAATGTGAGAAAATAGAAGATAAAAGGTTACTATGAGAGCTTTTTATTCAGATCCAGGGTTCTTAGGGGTTAAGACGAATATAAAACTTTATATTTGTACCTTATTATATTTGAGATATCTTTCTATATCTGTGGATTCTTACTTCTCGTACCTACCTAACTTGTTCCTGTCGGTATTAAGCTTTGAGCTACCGGTAGGGATGTTCCAACTCAATTTTCGATAATCATATGTATACAAGGATGTCGTCACTTTACCTACTTCTTTATTTTCTCCTACGATGGTATTAGACACAGCCTCACCGTATACGAAAATCCAAGAATCTATACGAATTTCGTAATAGTTCAAAGTTACTACACCACCTTATCAGGTTCCGTTAACTTCTCGCTTTCACCGCTAGTGCTTGAAGCCAAATCTTTTTTTTTCTTCGTCTTGATAATGGCAATGTTGATGGTTGGCTCACGTTACTTCGTTGGCATTGTTGGCACTTTGCTCAGCCCCCTTTTTTATGGGGAAGGGAAGAAGCGAAGGATGTTGTGCATATGTGGGGTACACACAACACACAACACACCACATCGTGTCGTATCAGGATCAGGTCTATCTTTTGCGTTCCTTAGGCTAGGACTCCTATTGTAGGAAGGCTACAAGTATGTAGATGGTTGATACGTGGTATTGTGATTGTGATTGCGATACATCCGAAGTCGTGGTCTTGGTAGGGGAAGGGGAAGGGGGCTGTGGAGAGTTTCGTGCCTGGCGGATAGGGAGAGCGAGAGTTGGTGTGAGGACGGGTAGGGAGGATGGGTTCATGGTACAAGTTGAGGAGCGATGTAAGGGGATATCTAACTTTTCGCTTTTCGAGAAAAGCTAAGACTGGAGTGTATGAAGATATTGCAATGCTATCTCCAAGTAAGAGTATGGAGGCTGGGTATATTTTCAGCCTGCGTCTAGATATTTAGGTAATACACTTCTAAGTCATTCGTTTATCCTATACTTCAGGAGTGTCTGGATTTCTATAACAGCTTTCCAATATTCTTGTCATCAGGTGACCCGTGCCCTCTAGTTAATGACTTTAAATAAGATCCCCATCTAACACCTGAAAGTCTCAGATCAGTTTCTACCACAAGCGTAAATTCTTGTTTCGATAGCAAGTCTCAAGACTACTGTAAATATCTGATTTCTTGGAAATTCTTGTAGAGGAGTCCTATACTTGAAGAAAAAAGTAGTTGCATGGATGAGGTTGAGAGCGGTGTGATGCGCGAGGGTGCTATGATGAGTGAGTTGCAGGAATTATGTGTATTTGCGAGAATTTAATCATGCGTTACATGATGTGTTGTGTGATGGTGCTTGTTGTCTAGTGGGGTGCTTATGAATTTATACTTGATAATTTGTTAGTAGGGTTGGGGAAGAAGGGCGATGTTTGGATTATGGAAATAGATGGAGTAAACGTGTTTCGTGTAAGTAGGTGAGATCTGAGAGCATATGAATATAAGCTTAACGCTATAGCAAAGATTGCTTCTTTGGTGGGCTGTTTGAAAAAAATGTGATATAAAAGCTCACGTATATGATTGAACTGTAGATCAGTCTGGAAGCTCTGTATATTCTAATCTACCTAGCGATGAACCTATCAATTGCTGATGATCCTGAACAACGATGACACTAATATGCTAGGGCTACTGTAAAGTGGGTTTTAGCCTCTCCAGTCCCCTCTCTATCTCTTTCGAACGTTGAATAGTAGCTCAATCTATACCGGAAAGGGAGAATTATGGGCTTGAGCTTACACTGGAATATTTGCTTGAACTCTTGTAGAGCTACCTTGCATTTTTAATATGCTGTTAAACCAAAATCTTCGTTGACTGTGTGCGTAAAGGCGAGGTATGACCATTAGGGTGACGATACCTGGACGAGATTTGGTGCTCAAGCATAGTAAGTGACACTAAGAGAGGCGGGCGTTACTCTGTAAGATTAAACTCCTGAGTTATAAAATTATTATCCTAAAGACTTCACACAACTAAATTAATTACACGAATAGTTTAGAATAATGAAAACTTTTTACTCCTTATTAAACTAGGTAAAATTAGACAGTTAATTAAGTTGTACTAGACTTTTAGTATAATAACTTTTAATAGCGTATATAGAGCAATAACCAGGTTTCTTACACTGTTCTACTATCACCTCTACATTAATCTAGTTATTTAGTACGCTATCTTCGCACGAAAATTGTCTCGCTTCAGGGAGAATATAACATGGGCATTTACACCCTGGAGAGCGACGAAATATTACACTGGATACCTACTTACTTGAGTTATTCACAACCTATATCCTTTGGCAAGATGTAGTAGAATGATTTTTGGCCTAAACCTGGAACGCAGAGTTTTATTCCTAGTAATTTAAAACAAAACTGCCGCCGATTTAGAATCTGTGGTCGTAAGAGACTATTATTAGTATTTACGAGGGCTAGAGAAAGATGTGGTATTCAAGAATACTCATTTCAAAGATTCTTTACCCTTTAGCGTAAACGGAGAACTTTTATTGATTTCCTAAATCTTACCTGATTGACTATGCAAGATTCTGAAAGCTAGGTAGCTAGCCCTTTTTATTCCGCTTTATTCACTAACGATAGAACACGTAACAAGCTCTAAGAATCACCTTTTACGTTCAAAGAAATGCTACAGTATTCTCTTGTTACGAAGCTGGTCATTTTCTCAAATGCTGTTTCTTTCTTTGGCCAGGACTCGGGTAGGTAAGAGCTTTTCCGATGTTAGAATATGATCGCCTCTGCCTCCGAACCCTTCCGCTAGGGCAATGTTCTCCTGATTATTCAATCTCTGCAACTAGGAATGAAACCTTCATAAGCTTAATCCTTGAACATGTTAAGCGAACCGTCATATGCGCCGAGGTTGTTCGACTGCGTCCTCAAGAACTTGCATCCTAGATTTACCCTCTCTAAGCTGAAAATGGTATGACTGTGTTTATTATAACATCGAGCATATCCTGGAGAAAGTGTCTTCTGCAAACTTGATGGTAAGTTACTGGCTATGCTACTTGTAGCTCACAGGAAGATTTACGACACCTTACTCCTGTCGCACAATAGACATGTAGAGAAATGGACCAGAAAACCTTGGGTCAACAAGTCCCTATCCATGTACACCCGCGCTCTCGCGTTTCTGTGATACCTAGCTACTAGGGAAGCTCTAGTTAATGCAAGTACAGAACGATTGTATCCAGTGGACTCTTCACACGTCGCCCTTGAGAACTTCATAGGCTCCTGCCCGTGTTACCCACGAAATCATTGCCATCTGTTCTAGATCAGTGCATGGAATGTCAATCGTAGGCATCGAAATGATAGGAAACTGCTTTCGAGTCGCTGGCCTCAATAGACAGTTACCTTTGCTAGTCGGGTCAGGGGCCTCATTATTTGGTATGTTCCTCTACCATTATCTCGTCGACCTAGCCGCGAGCGAATATCTGCAGCTATACTGACATGGTTTCAGTCCTGATAGATCTTATGCTGCTGCTGTTATGCAGATCATTTTAGGTCAGATAATCATGAAGTTTGACTGCAAGCTGGTTCAGAATGCTTCCTCTCGATACGTGACCTGGTGCACGACGATACTCCCTGGACCAAAGCAGGGAGATTTCTACGCCGCTAGATAAGGCTGAAAAGTGAAATCAGTACTTCTATTTGTGCGAAGGCTAATACCATGGGCACATACCAAGCCAAGTCCCCCCTAAGTTTAGAGCAAGCAGTGATAATTTATCAAGTCCTAAATTGATCAAATTGATCAACATTGATCTCTGATTGCAATATATATACTCGCTTTCCTTGCTTTCCATTCTCCAATATTTTCATAAACAAATCCGGCCTGGCATGTTTCTTACAAACTCTTCAACCTGAGCTCATCCTCTAAACCAACCCCAACCCCAACCCCAACCCCAGCCAAGAAAGCGATCCTGATCACAGCGACCAAGGCTGTGAACGCGATGTTTCCCCAATCTCCTAACCTCATAGCCTCTAGACTCATTCGCCCTTGCTGTTGTATGCTAATATATGTACTAGCCAGCATTGCAATATCAACGAGTAAAATACCCGCGATAATAACCCTCCATACTTTGATCTCATGGCTAACTCGTAAGACAACCCCAAGTGCGATAGCGACAAATGTAAACATAGCGGCAAGCTGATGAAGAACAAAGCCATGGTCAGGGTTGAATGCTGAGAAAGGTGGTGGTATAAAGGCGTTCAAATAAGCCTGCGGAGTAAAAAGGATAGCGAAGATGGTTGGTGCTAGTACAATAGGGTCGAGCCATTTGAACCAAAAGTGATAGAAGATATGGATATTTGAGAGAGCCATGGTGGTGAAGGTAGCAAACTCTGGGTTGATGTGTTGTCTTCCTACGCGAGAAGAAGTAAGGAGGTGTGTGAAACGTAGAGGCAGTTGTGATAGACCCGCTGCGGAGGAGAAAGAGGTTGTATGTGTAGGAGGAGTTTTATGATGTTCCAACTCCGTACCAACTCCGAACCAACCAACTACGAAACAACTAGTCTAGCATTCAGCCCTCGCACTTAAATAGTGTTTGCGAGTCCTAATACAAATCACATTAGCATACGGGGTTCCCCATATAGTTAAGTACAACATCTTCATTTCAGCTATGTCGACCATAGAATCTTTGCTTTCGCAACTTGCAGAAGCGGTCAAGACTGCCGACTCTTCACTTCGTCATCAGCTTGGTGGACAATTGCATCGTCTTGCAAGCTCCATTTCAACGCCGCGACAGCTGATGCATCATTATGGATATTCCTATACCGACCGAGTAGTTGCTAGAATCGCTTCTGATCTCAATATCTTTACTATTCTGGTGGAAAACGAAGGTTCGATAAAGACAGAAGAAGTAGCCACCAAAATCAATGCCGTTAGGGTTAGGGTTAGGGTTAGGGTTAGGGTTAGGGTTAGGGTTAGGGTTAGGGTTAGGGTTAGGGTTAGGGTTAGGGTTAGGGTTAGGGTTAGGGTTAGGGTTAGGGTTAGG
>UNPT01000689.1:0-16160 GCA_900536445.1 Hymenoscyphus occultus
GGCCGCCCTTAGGTGGGGTGCCGAGGAGGGAGTTACCTTTGATAGCGATAAGTCTGAGCTAATGTACTTCTCTCGGAAAAGGCGACAGAGGGGCAGGGGTATCCGCCCCCCCCCTTCTATTAAAGTTGGAGAGAGGGTGATCCTCGCTTGTAAGGAGCTTCGGTGGCTTGGAGTCTACTTCGACTCTCGGCTATCCTTCTATAGCTACGTTAAGCGAATAGCGGCCAAGGCTACGACTATCGCTAACGCGCTAAAGAGTACTATAAACATAGTTCGAGGCTCAAACCCCTACCTTCTAAAGCAGGCGGCTACGGCCTGTATCCTCTTGGTCGCCTACTTTGGTAGCGAGACCTAGTTCCCGGGGCGGACCTGACTACAAGGCCAAGGAAGGAAGCCAATTAGCAACGGGATTAGTCGTTACCTCTCGACCTTAGACAAGGTAGTGAGTAAGTGCGGCAGGGTAGTCCTTCTAGTCTATAAGACTACCCCGACATCAGTCCTACTAAAGGAGGCTAGGTTTCTTGCCCCTGAAATCACACTAATCGCTAAGAGCGAAGGGCTAGAAGCGAGAATTAGACGACTTAATCCTCTACACCCGTTAAAGAGATGTCTAGACAACCCTTGTAGTAGTACAAGGCTCCTCTATAGACAGCGACGGGCCCTTCTAGTCTCTGAGACAATAGACCCGATACAGCTAGCCCCGTAGCTAAGAGGGTTCGACAGAGCTAAAAGACTCGCTGAGGTAGTGGGTCCCTCTCCTCTCGGTAATGAGGAACAATATAAGGTAGACTTCCTCTCCTTTCTACGAATAGTTCTACCCTTCGACCTAGTTGTTTATATAGATGGCTCTCGGCTCGACTTAGGGGACTCAGGAGGGGGAGTATGCTTGACTAGGGGCGGGGTTTTCCTCGACACTAAGGCCTTTTCCTTTGGTAGCTCTCTAGAGATCTACGACGCCAAGGCTAGGGCCGCCCTGTGCGGACTCGAGTTAGCGATTAGCTCCCCCTTTTGGGGGCAGGCAGAGAAGTGTTGGATCTGCCTAGATAACCTCGAAGCGACTCTATAGCTTACCCACTAGTCCCTCGGGTCCTCACAGGAAGTCTTTAGTAGGGTCTACTAATATATAACTGTCTTTCCTAATAAGATTAGTACTAGGTGGTGCCCTAGCTACATTGGTATCCCCGGGAATGAGATAGCTGACAAGGTAGCAGGACTCGGCGCTCGTAACCCCCCCCCTTCTACCCTCCCGCTTTGTACAGCGACCCTTAAGCGAGGTATCAGGGAAAATAGCAAGGAGCTCGCCTGTAAGCTCTGGCAAACAACGCTTCCAGCATTGTATAAGAGGCTAGGGCTTCTAACCTGGGTCGCTAAACCGCCCTCACTAAAGCTTCCCCGAGACTTCCTCGGAAGGCTAATCGCCTCGAGGTCCGGCTACGGGGACTTTATAGCGTACCACGTCTGATTCCAATACCTCGATACGCTACTCACCCCGAGCGATTACTTATGCGGGAAAGAGAAGACGCTATTCTACCTACTTTACTGCCGTCGGGTTAAACAAATAGCACCGACGCTAGTAGCAAGAGCTAAGCGAGACCCTGGAATCCTCTTTAGCCATCGATCAGAGACCCTCTTTCGTGAGCTCCTCTTAAAGACTAACTTCTTTAATAAGATCTGCCCTCTTCGGACAGACGTAGTCACCACTTATTCTTCCCTATAAACACCCTTCTGTAGCCTTATTTTCTTTTCTATATCTTCATTTCCTTTGTCTATTACTGCTCTCTCTTGTAACTATATATAGGAGTTTTCCCGGAAGTAGGGTCTCTCTTTAAACTGTCACTAGTAGATAGGCTTTCCTATTTGCGACCCCTGTAGCCTAGGGGGGATTTTCCCCCCTAGCGTCCTTTGTCCTGTCTAGGAATTACCTAGGAGCTAGCCTTTAGGTGTTAGTATCCGCCGGACGTTAAATAGAAATAAATAAATAAATAAATAAATAATATTTCTTATTATATAAATAAGGCTGTAAGATTCTAGGTAGTAAAATAGCTTTTTAACTTTAATATAAAGACTACTTAAAGGTTATTTTAAGAAATATAGATTAATACCTACCTTAGACCTTCTAATCTTATTATATATAATTAAAGTATAAACTTTACTAGTAAGGAATTTAGGTTATATATAAAAACCCTTAGAACTATAATAGTTACTATATTTACTAAAGTATATTATTTAGTTAGTAAGATTAAATAGTATTATAGCCTACTTCGAAGAGCTTATAAAATACTTAATATAGAACTACCTATATTATAAAGTAATTCTAAGTTATAAATAGTAGTAAAAGCTATTAATAATTTAGCTAGTCTAAATAAATTAGTTCTAACTTTACTAGCATTTAGAGCGTTTTTTTATATAACTAATAAAGAATTACTTATAGCTAATTATTTATAATACGCTATTACTATACTAAAAGTAATAAAGCTATTAGAAAGCTATAAGCTAAGTATTAAGTAAAAAAAGCTCTAAAAATAAAAAATAATCTTTTAAATAATAATATTTATAAACTTCCTCTAAGATATTTAGTAAGAGTATAGTAAGCTATAGCTAAATTAAGAAAATAAACTAGGCTATATAAGTTAGTTAAGGTTAGAGAAAAAGATATAACTTTTAATAATAATAGTATAGAAACTATTATTTACTTTACTTTAGTTAAGCTATATTATAAAGATAAAGAAGATAAATCTAAGAAAGATTATAACTAGGATTATTAAGATTTAGTATAAATACTATAATAAAGTAATAAATAAAGATTCTAAGGCTCTTAAGAAAGTCTTTAACTAAAGTACTAAGACTTTATAAGAAATCTTTAACCTTAAACTACTACTTAAACCTAAATAATAATAATAAGTACTACTATTAAAGAGAGGTAAAGGATAATCTAAGAAATACTTTTCTACTTATATTTTTATATTATTTAAAGAGATTAACTCTAACTCTTAGATTCTAGACTATAATAAATTATATACTTAGAAAAATAATAATTATTAACGTGGTTTACTACCGAGCGACGCATATTACCGAGCGACGTACTTTTCCCTACCCTACTACTTATAAACTTTAAGACGCGTTTTTTCAACTATTTATTATAGAAATTCAAACCTAAGAAGCGCGAATCATTCTAGCTATCGAGGCTATTCGAACGTCTAAAAAGCTAAGCAAACGCTCTATAGCAAAGATCTACAAGGTCCCTAAAGCAATACTTCGACATAGAATAGCTAGCCGAACCTATCGCCCTGAAATTAAAGCTAATTATTATAAATTAAACAACTTAGAGAAGGACACAATCGTTTAATATATACTTAATCTAGATTCGAGAGGATTTACGCCCTACCTAACTAGTATTAAAGATATAGCGAATCTCCTACTTAAATCCCGAGGGGTACTACGCGTCAGGAAGAACTAGGCATATCGATTTATTTAACGACAACTAGAGTTAAAGACGCGTTTTAATTACGTTTACGACTTCCAAAGAGCCTCCTTATACAAAGATCCGGAGCTTATTAGCGCGTAGTATCGACTAGTTAAGAATATACGGGCGAAATATAGTATTATAGACTCTGATCTCTATAACTTTAACGAGACAGGCTTTATAATAGGTATAATCTCCCTAGCAATGGTTATAACTCGCGTAGATCGACGTAGCAGAGGCAAGGTAATTCAGCTAGGCAATCGGGAATAGGCGACAGTAATTATTTATATTAATAGCGAAGGTTAGAGTGTCCCTCCGTTTTTAGTAGTTCAAGGGAAGAATCATCTTGTAAGTTAGTATACTAAGGGCGGCCTCTTATACGACTAGGTTATTAAACCTATAAGTAACGGATGGACAAATAATAAGACAGGTCTAGAATAGCTTAAGTACTTTGATAAGTATACTTCTACTTGAGCAAAGGGTCTATATCGAATACTTGTCCTTAATAGATATAAGAGTCACAAGTCGGAGTACTATAAGGTATACAATATTATTACTCTCTGTTTACCTCCTTATTCCTCTCATTTGACCCAGCCACTCGATGTTAGGTGTTTTAGTGTCTTAAAACGGGCATATAGTCGAGAAATAGAGACTTTTATTAAAGCTTATATTAACTATATTACAAAGGTCGAGTTCTTTCTCGCCTTTAAAGCAGCCTATTCAGCCTCTATAACAGCTTAGAATAGCTAAGCTAGATTCCGTGGAGCTAGCTTAGTACCTTTTAACCCGCAAGCTGTTCTTTTAAAGCTTGATATAAGGTTATAGACTCTAATACCTACTATTACCCCCTCTGCCAATATTAACCTTTAGGTCTTATAGACTCCTTACAACCTAACTAATGCTCTTTTACAGACGACATTAGTTAAGAATCGGATTACACGTTATCAAGGAAGCTCGCTAACCCCTATTTTCTAGACAGTAGCTACATTAGCTAAGGGTACGGAGCTGTTAGCTCATGAGATAACTTTATTGTCAGCCGAAGTCCGTACCCTTCGCAAGGCAAATAAAGCACTAAGTAAACGCCGGAGGGCTAAAAAGACTCGGGTCCGTCAAGGGGGGGCACTTACTGTAGAGGATGCGCAGGACGTATTAGCTCAGAAGGAAGTAGAGGAACAGGCTCGACGCGACAAGCGCTCTGAGGGGGGTAGGCAAAAGGAGGGGCAGCCGTCTAGGCGACGATATAGTACCTACGGGAAGTCTGGTTATAATACACGAACTTGTTAAGAGGCTGTAGATACTTCTAGTTTATTAGATTTAGATTCAGATTAATTAATATAATATACTATAATTATTTAATTTTACCCTTTAGGTAGCAGGGTAGGGAAAAGTACGTCGCTCGGTGATATGCGTCGCTCGGTGATATGCGTCGCTCGGTAGTAAACCACGTTATATTTAAGTAATAAGAGTTAAACTACTAGAAGATACTAGTATATATCTTACGTTTAAAGATATTAAATTATTAAATAAATAAATAGTAATAAATAACCTTAAAGTTATAAGATTAATAAATAGATAAGTTATTAAAGCTATTAATAAAAGTAATATTCTATTTAGTATATAAGTTTTTAATTCGAAATTTATTTATAAACTAAGAAATAAAAGTATTTTATAAAAGTATATTAAGTTATAGTTAGTAATTTAAATATAGAATAATAAAAAGAAATCTTTTATTCTAATAAAGTCTCTTATTATCTAAAAAGTTAGTTAATAACTAATTCTTACGTTATTAACTATACTAGGCTTTAATAATTTTAGTATATACTTAAAATATATTACGTAAGTCTATACTTAGTCTCTTATAAAGCTAAATCAACGTTTTTATACTCGACTACTATAAAACCTACCTTAACTATAATAAAATAGAAAAGTACTACTTATAAAGAAACTATAGTATAGAATTCCTATTATAGGAGACTAACGTATATATAGATGGTTTAGTATAGTATTTAATAAGTTCGATAGAGAGAGAAGGAATCTTCTCGGGCTCCGCTATAAAGGACAAAAGGGGCCTAGGGGCTCTCTTAGTAAGACTTAGTAATTACTAGTATAGCTAGTATTCTACTCTAGGGGCTAACCTTTTATATTATACCTCTCTTATAAAAAATATATTAGAGTCTATCTTTTTTAGGTAATTACTTAAATATATTTATACTTTTAAGTTAACTTTACTTTTAGGTCGATTTTACTTCTACGTTACTCTATAGTAACTACCTTAGACTAATATATACCTTCTCGAGAATCGTTTATAGGGAACTATAGTATAAGAACCTCTTTTTACCTTTTTCTTTTCTTTTTCTTTTTTATCTAATAATAATAATACTAATAATAATATTAATAATTATAAATACATATCTTTTTATTTATTATAGTATCTACCTAGTACTAATTAAAGAAGATATCTACTCTAGTATACTACGTCGGTTATACCTAAGCTAGTATTAACTATAAAAACTAAATAGTAAGTTAGTTTCTAATACTTTTAACCTAGTATTTACTAACTAGCTTAGTTAAACTAATCTCGGTTATATACTACTTATACTAAGAAAAAGAAAAACTATAAAGATTTATAGGTTTTTATTAAACCTTATTTAAAAAATATTAGTAACTATAATAGTCTTTAATTTATTTATGTTACTTATACTATCTAGACTCGCTTAACTACTACTAACTAGTAAAAATTCTTATATACTACTTAGTTAATAACTTTTTTAGTATAGTAGCTTATACTAACCTAAAGAAAGCTTTTAAGGCTTAGAAGTCTTTAAAGCTCTTCTAGAAAAAGGGCCTACTTTCTTTATGAATATACTATTCTCTATTATCTTTTTATTACTAACTATTAGCTACTAGGAATATTATAGCTAAAGTAACTTATTCTATTATTAGGTTATTATATAAGATAGTACCTTATAAGTTTCTTTTAGTTTCTACTTCTTTTCTATTACTTACTACTTTTAGCTTTAGTAATATTCCTCTCTTAGCTTTAGAGCTTAGTCTACGCTAGGAGAAAAAAATTATATAGGTTCTACCTCCTTTCTTATAATCTCTAATCTTTAGTTTAGTTAGTAGTAATAGTATAGTAGTAATAATATAGTAGTAATAGTATAGTAGTAATAATATAGTAGTAATAGTATAGTAGTAATAGTATAGTTTCTAGTATTTTTTAAGCTCTCTCTAGTATATTTAGGGTAACTTCTAGAGTAAATAAAATAAAAGTATTTACTTTATCTTATAACTCTTATAATCTATATAATTTCTATTATATTTCGAAAATTCTATATCTTAAACTTTCTTCCTTTTCTTTTATATAGCTTATAGATTATTATATACTTTAGGATCTTTATATTTAGTTTTAAAATTATTTATAGTTATAGTATTTAATAAGTTTTTTAAAAGTTTTTATATTAGTTTATAGTATCTTAACTACTTTACTAGTACTTATCTAACTTTCTTCCTTCTTTTAGCTTTATTTTAAGTATATAATATTTCTTTTACTTACTATTCTTTATATATCTTAAATAACTTAGATTATAGCTATTTATTATTAGTTTTCTACTCTAGTAAAAGGTTTTAACTTATTTAATATAAGAGATTTATATAGGATATAAAATAAATATTACTAGGAATCTAGAATAAATAAATAAAGACTAGTAATAATACCTTTTTAACTATATATTTTATATACTTATAGTCTAGACTTCTTTTTAGCTAGTTTATATAATAGTTATATAAATCTAGTTATATCTTATTACTTTCTTAATATACTAGTACTAGAGTTCCTTTCTTATTTATACTTTCTTTTTATTTTTAAGTAATATCTACTATATTTACTTAATATAAGATAATAATCTCTTTTATCTTATTTAGATATAAGTAGCTTTATACTAGTATTAGGCTCTATCTTTAATAAAATAAAATAAAGTATATTATATTTATATATTATAAAGAATAAGCTTATTCTAAGGCCTACTTATTAATATTTATTAAGTACTATTTAAGCTATAAAGAGCTAGCGTTTCTAGTTAGACTATTCTTAATTAATAAAGTTCTAAAAATATACTTATACCTCTTAGTTTAGCTTTTCTAGTCTTTTATTAGTTTATAAGTAGTAAGTAAAACTAAGTTTTTATTATATACTAATTAAGTAGTAAAAGGTTTTCTAAAATATACTTATCTAGTTTATACCTTTATTACTAGTAATAGTATAAGATATACTATAATATTATATTTAATATTCTATAAACTTTTTAGTATACTTTTTAGCTTTTATACTAAGTATTACATCTGATATAATAGTCTTACTTAATTAGTCTTTAATAACCTAAAAGTAGTAATTTTCTTAGGAATTTAGTAGGTTAGTTATAAAATCTATAGAAATTTCTTAAAAGAATTAGTTAGAAACTAGTAGTAGTTATAAAAGACTATATTTATGTTCTTTTTATACTTTATTCCTTTTATAATAGTTATAGTTTCTTAGAAACTATCTTATATACTTAAACTATAGTAGCTAGTAAAAGTTATATTCTAATATAAAGATAGTAGAGTCTTAGCCTAGATATCTATAGACTAGTAAATCGTAAATAAATTTGTAAAAATGGTATAAAAAGATAAGGATAAGCAAGTTGAGGTAGATAATTATTATATTATCAAAAGTTTTTTTTTTTATTTTCAAACCTAAAACTAAGTGGAGGGAACCCAAGTATATATAGACGTCCTGGACTGAGCATGTGACTAGGAGGTTGTCCGCATACGGACTTCCTTTTGTCCTTGTAGGTCAAAGGGTCCTTGGTCATTTGGTACAAAGGATTCCGGATGCGGACTGGTCTTTGTCCTAGTAGGTCAAAGGATTCCGGATGCGGACTGGTCTTTGTCCTTGATTGTCCGCATTCAGCGTGTCCCGTACAAGTGGCTTTGACGCTACAAAACGCTATGTCACTTGACTTGAGAACATGACCCCATTTTTTATGGATGTTACAAAAACGCCACAAAACGCTACAAAACGCTACACACGTGATTCTCACGTGTGTTCCTATGTATCATTTTTATACTTGTTTTCTTATAAAATTAAATAAGCTTAGTTCTTAGAATATTATTTTATTATAGTTTAGGTTCTTTTCTAGTTAAATTAGCTTTTAATAAAAATAGAACTCTTAGAACCTATAACTTCTTATAGTAATATAAGTAGCCTTTTATATTAACTTTATAGTTATTTACTTAGATCTTTATTTTAACTTTACTTAGAAAAGATTAGTTATTATTTTAAATAAAATAAAAAATAATTTTATATAATATATCTTTTAATACTATTGTATCTTATAACTTATTTACTTCTTAGTCTTGGAATAAAGCTTAGGATTCTAGGGTTTAACGGAAAAAGTCTTACTTAAACTATATAGCTAGTAGTTAAACTAATATAATAGCTACTACTATCTCTCCTTCTTTTACTAGATCTAGCTAATTTCTAATATAGTCTAGTTCTAAAAAATGTTTAAACTTTAATATTTTATTATTCTTTTTAAAAGTATTTTATTCTTTTTTAGATAGTATATCTAAGATAATAGTCTTAGTTCTTAGTTAATAAAATAAAGTAAACTAGAATAAAGCTATAGTCTTATACTATTAAATCTAGTACTTTATTAACTACCTCTTTATTATAAAGTATTTAAGGTTCTTATAGTTTATTTAGATAGTAAAAAGACTTATTGCTTTTAGTTTAAGAGCCTAAAACTTTAAATAGAATACTACTACTAATATCTCTTTATTATGAATATTATAGTTAATCTTAGCTTTATTTAACTTTTAGAAAAAGAAGCCTACTAGTTAGTAAACTTTATTTATTTCTTAAAAAAGGGCGCCTTCTATTATAAACCTACTATAGTCTATTTCTAGGAATATAGGTAAAGTAAAATCCTACTTTACTAGTACTAGAGTTTTATAAAATTTACTTTTTAAGATCTTAAATACTAACTTTTCTTTTTTTCTCTAAGAGAATAAAGTTCCTTTACTAATTAGTACTATTAGTTATTTTACTGACTTGAAATAGTTTATAATAAATATCTAATAAAAGTTATAAAACCTAAAAAAATAATAAACTTCTTTTTATATCTTAAAAGCTACTTAGTTTTATATTACTTTAATCTTCTTAGAATTAAGTCTTATACTTTTTCTTTTAATATATATAATAAACCCTAAGTACTTAATTTATTTCTTTATAAATCCACTCTTTCTAAGATCTAAGAAAAGACTTCTATTCTAAAGTTTATAAAAAACATCTTATACTTTCTTAAAATAGTTCTCTAATAAGCCTCTAGTATAAATAACTATATTATTTATAGAAGCTAAGAAGTAAACGTCTAAATAATCTTATAATGAACTATTAATATATTATTAGAATATTACTAGAGCTTTACTTAATCTAAATAGAGCTACTAGTTATTTAAAAGAACTAAACCTTATATAAAAAGTAGTCTTATATTTATAGTCTTAGGTTATTTAAATCTAGTAGAAGACTAAAATAATATTAACCTTTATAAGCTAGTTAGTATTTATTATATTTCTTAAAGTTTTAAGTATAAGAGAGAAAAGATATTAGCTTAGTTTTATAATTATATTTAATATTTAGTAATTATAGTAGAACTTTAGTCTCTTACTAGGTTTCTATATAAAAAGAATAAAGGCTACTACTTCTAATATAGAAGGCTTAATAAATCCTTTTACTTATAAGTTATTAAGTAATTTTCTTAAAACTAATAGTTTATTTTTAAATATATTATATAGTAGTTTTTATAGTAATATGGTTAGAGTTTTATTTACTTACTTATAGATTTCAATCTTAGTATTAATACTTAGCTTATAAAGCGCTAGTTCTTCTACTACTTATTTAAATAATAATAGTATTATATTTTTAATCTTAGAAAATAGTATTTACTTTAACTACTTTATAAATAACTTATTCTTATTTTTTAAGGCTTTCCTAATATCTTCTATACTAGTAGTAGCTACTATTATAAAAGTACTATTATCTTTATAGTTATAATAGTTATAATCTTCTTTTATCTATTATAATAGAACTATTATTTTTCTGGTATAGTTTATATCTTATTATAGGCCTTTTATAAGTTTCTAAGAATTATTAGAAAATTTAAGTTTAGTATTATATATATATATACTACTTAGCTATATCTAGCTATATTTATTTAGGAAGTAATAACTTCTTTAACCTCTAAATTATATATAGCTAAAGAAGCTCTCTTTACTTTTCGTTTTTTATTACTAATAAATACTAGACTTAACTCTTTTATAAGGTCTTTGTTTATTATAGTATAGTATTAGTACCTTTTATTAATAAGAATAAAGGTTTTAAAAGTTTCTTAAAAGATTATATCTATATATATAAGATTTCTATTTATTATTTTCTTAGCTTCTTTCTATTCTCTTATTAATATCTCTTTTACTTTTAGTTCTTAACTATAACTAAGAGCTAGTCTTTTCTTAACTTAAAAAAGTTAAACTCTACCTCTTTTCCTAGAAGTATCCTTTTCAAGCTTACTTATATAGTAGGAGAGTATTATAAATAGCGTTCTAATAATAATCTATAGAAAGTACTAGTTTTATTATAGACTATACTATATATAAGCTCTTAAGTCTTGGAAGATAATCCTAGAAAGTGTTTATATACTTATTCTAGGTTAATAGTTTCTAGTCTCTAGGGCCTAATAGTTAGTAGTTAAGATTAAATTATCTTAGCCCTTAGCCGCTAGTTATATAGCCGGTTCTCCCCCCGACCCCCCGCCCCCGACCTGACCTTATCTTTTAGGTTACTTAGACTAATTTTAATAATATAGTAGAACGTAAAGGTTTAAGAAGGGATTTTACCTAGTACTTAAAGAGTAGTAAAGCTATTCTTAAAAAGCTTTTAAGAAAGTATCTAAATTTCTAAAAAAGCATCTATAAATATATAAGAATTTAGTATATACTCTTTAAATACTTATTTAACTTTATTATGAAAAGCTTTATTATAATTATTATAAAGATATATTTATTAAAACGTCTTTATATTATTATAAGTACTATTCTTATAGTATTTTATATCTAGCTTAATTGAGTAGTTATAATATTTAAGTCTAAGGTTTATAGGTTTAAAGCTATATTTATTACTTATTTAATTTACTAGACTAACTATAAAAATAGACCTTTATAGAATTAAATTACTAGTGTCTAAAAGTAGTTACTAATAATAAATTATCTTTCTAAAGTAATTTAATTAATTATTACTACTAAAAATAATAATTAATAGGTGAATTATATACTAAAAAATACTTATATTTATAAACTTAATTATAAATTCATAAATTAAAAAAAAATAGACTTCTTAAAAATACTAGATTATTATAAAATACTCTTTATTAATTTTAGAAGTATTATCTAGATAAGAACTATTAAAAGCTTACTAAGTAAAAAGTTAAACTTATACTTTTTTAATAATTATATTAAATTCTAAAGCTAGAAGCCTTTCTAATACTCTATTAATAGATTATACTCTCTCTAGATAAATATCTTAGTCTAACTTTTAGTAAATTGACTTTTTCTTTTATAGAATAGTATAAAAAACTATATTGACTTATATAGTAAAGACTTAGGTAATTAAAGGTTTTACTATATAGTAATATTAAACTCTTACGCTTCTATTTAGTATAACTTTAAGATTATATATTAGAAACTAAAGTATAAATAGTCTTAGATTTTATATTATTATTATCTAGCGTATAATAAGTCTAAATAATTTTATTTAAGAGGTTTATTTAAATATAGAACTACGTAGGAATTCCTCATAACTATTCTAGATAGTTTTAAGGTTAGGAAGTATTTCTCTAGGCCTATTTTACTATTTATAAATAAATTAAAGAAAGTTAATTAAAAACTATAAGTCTTAACTATATAGCCTAGAATTCTATATCTATTAGCTAGATTTATTAGGCCTATCTTTTAATCCATTTAAGAATTTCTATTAACTTTATTAGTCTATTACTAACTATTTCTATATCTTCTTAATTATTTTTATTATTAATATCTAGGGTAAGAGGAGTATATTCTACTACTAGAGGCTTAGACTATTACGCTACTAGTAGGGGGGGTAGGGATAATAAGAAAGGATTTAAGAGCTCTTAATAATAGTAGTAAGAACTCGGGGTATATTTAAGAGAATATATTAGACTCTAGAGTAGAGAACTAGATAGTATTTTAGATAAATTACTAGAGCTTAATAATATTAATAATTTTAACAAATTAATTAAAGAAGTTTTTTAAAGGCTTATTTAGAGAAGGGAAGTTCTAAAAAAGAAAGACGTTAGAGTCTAAGCTATTAACTAACAAGGAAGTATAGAAGGCTAAGCTAGATATAGTAAATAGAAGTACTAGTATATTTTAAGAAAGTAGATAAGAAATAGTAGTAGAAGGATTTAGTAAGGTTTCTAAGAGAAGTAGATTCTAAGATAATAGAATTACTTTAAGTACTATTACTTACGTGCCTACTACTATAAATTCAACTATTATTAGAATATAGTTCGATTTATAGTTAACTTAAAGCTAGACTTAAGTTTAAATATAGTTTGAATATAGTTCGAATATAGTTTAAATATAGTTTAAGAATAGTATAAATATTTTAAATATATTCTAATTATATTTAAGATTTAAATTTAGATTTAACTAATATTAGAATATAGTTTAATTTATAGTTAACTTAAAGGTAGACTTAAGTTTAAATATAGGTTAAATATAGTTTAAATATTTTTAAATATAATTAATATTTTAAATATATTTATAAATTAGATTATAATTAGACTTATATTTTAAATATATTCTAAATATATTTATAAATTAGATTATAATTAAACTTATATTAGAATATTATTAAACTTATAGTTTAATCTAAGTTAGGATTAGGTTATACTAAGTTCTAGTACTATTCTAATAACTACCTAGGTATTAGATTAAATAAAACTAAAAAGTACTTGGAATAATCTTTTACTTAAAAAAACGTAAATCTTTTTTTCTTTTATAATTTTCTCTTTATTTTATATAATAATTAGCCCTAGTTTTAGTATCTCTATAAGTTTAGACCTCGCGCTATAAGGCTATATACCCCCGAAGTTTAGCCGAGCTAGCGGGTAGCGTACTCTGTAGCCGTAGCCGGGACTAAGGCGACGCTAGGACCTAGCGCGCGCCGTCGGTGTACGGGCCACCCGATCATCCCACCTTTGCGTACTCGACTACCCTCCCTTCGAAACGCACGAAGCCCTTAAAGTACTCGACTACCCTCGAAGTACTCGATAGCCCTCCCTTCGAAGCACTCGACCACCCTCCCTCTGAAGCACTCGACCACTCTCCCTCCGAAGCACTCGACCACCCTCCCTCCGAAGCACTCGACGACCCTCCCCTCGAAGCGTACGAAGCCCTCGAAGCGTACGACGATGACCACTCGTACGACGACCCGTATATAGTGTTGGCATTGCTGGCATATAGTGGTAGCATGGCATATGGTGGTGGCATAGCATATGGTAGTAGCATAGCTAGCATATAGTAGCAGCATGGTATATGGTGATCGTATTCGTCGTAATAGGGCGTATTTCGTATGAGGAGTACAGGCACGAATATAAAGCGAAATCACGTGCACGATTGTGTATTTTTAGTAGGTCTATATTTACTTTTGTAATCTACTTCCGACTATAATCTAGACTATACTTCTAGTATAATTCAACTATAATTCGAGTATAGTCTAACTAATATTTCGACTAATTTAGGTAGTTATCCCGGGGTTGTATCTACTTAGACTATTAGCCGACTATTATCCGACCATAAGCTAGATTATAATCCAATTATACTTTAACTATATTTCGATTATATTTAAACTATATTCCGATTATATTCGAACTATATTCTAATAGATTCTAGCCTAGTTCGATCTACTTTCAATTAGAATTAGATAGTAATTAGCTTAAAGTTGAACTATATTTTAACTAAAGTTAAAATGTAGTTTAACTAAAGTTAAAATGTAGTTAGATTATAATTAAATTATAGTTTAAATATAGTTAGAAAGTAGTTAAATTCTTTATAGTACGGCTATAAGGTAGGTTATCTTTAGTAATATTCGAGATCTAGAGTAGATTATCTACCTTTCTTATAGTCTTTTTTTTAGCGGCTTTAGCTTTCTTCTTAGCTAACTCTTCTTTATCCTTAAGTTTAGAACTACTCTTATTATTATAAGTAGCTTTAATTAATACTACTTATTTACTAAGACCTAGTTAATTATATATGTCCTTAATAATAGTATAGGTACTATTAATAGTATTTTTATCTATATTAATAAGTATAATTATCTAGAGCTCTATTTTTTCTAAAGGAAAGTAGTTAATAATTAGTATTTCAAGATAAAGGGTATCTAAGATCTTTAATTTATTACTAATTTTAAAAATTATAGTAATACCTTTTGAATAAATATACTAAATATAGTCTATAATAAAGCTATAAGATATTTAACTACCAATAGTATTAAAATCTACCCTTTAAACTTATAGTAAAGAAAGACACTATCTATAATAAGTATTCTACTTTCTAATAAGCTCTAGACTCCTAGTAATTTCTTTAACTTTTAGCTAGTACGTTAGATAATATATTAATTAAAGGAGGCTAGTCTTATATATAAAAGAGTAGTAAAAAACTATCCTAGTTATTATAGCTAAGTAGCTCTTCTAGAGTACTTTCTATCTAATTATAGTTATTATTAATCTATTATTTTTAAGGATTATTAGTAATATAAGAAATTAGATATAACGTGGTTTACTACCGAGCGACGCATATCACCGAGCGACGCACTTTTCCCTACCCTGCTACCTAAAGGGTAAAATTAAATAATCACAATACATTATATTAATTAATCTGAATCTAAATCTGATAAACTAGAAGTATCTACAGCCTCTTGACAAGTTCGTGTATTATAACTAGACTTCCCGTAGGTACTATATCGTCGCCTAGACGGCTGCCCCTCCTTTTGCCTACCCCCCTTAGAGCGCTTGTCGCGTCGAGCCTGTTCCTCTACTTCCTTCTGAGCTAATACGTCCTGCGCATCCTCTACAGTAAGTGCCCCCCCCTTGACGGACCCGAGTCTTTTTAGCCCTCCGGCGTTTACTTAGTGCTTTATTTGCCTTGCGAAGGGTACGGACTTCGGCTGACAATAAAGTTATCTCATGAGCTAACAGCTCCGTACCCTTAACTAATATAGCTACTGTCTAGAAAATAGGGGTTAGCGAGCTTCCTTAATAACGTGTAATCCGATTCTTAACTAATGTCGTCTGTAAAAGAGTATTAGTTAGGTTGTAAGGAGTCTATGAGACCTAAAGGTTAATATCGGCAAAGGGGGTAATAGTAGGTATTAGAGTCCGTAACCTTATATCAAGCTTTGAAAGAACAGCTTGCGGGTTAAAAGGTACTAAGCCAGCTCCACGGAATCTAGCTTAACTATTCTAAGCTATTATAGAGGCTGAATAGGCTGCTTTAAAGGCGAGAAAGAACTCGACCTTTGTAATATAGTTAATATAAGCTTTAATAAAAGTCTCGATTTCTCGACTATATGCCCGTTTTAAGA